>BSBK01009644.1:0-205243 GCA_027943335.1 Chamaecyparis obtusa
ATATATATATATATATATATATATACATATACATATATATATATATATATAGATATATATATATATATATATATACATATATACATATACATATATACATATATAGATATATATATATATATACATATATACATATACATATATAAATATATAGATATATATATATATATATACATATATACATATATATATATACATACATACAATATATATATATATATATATATATATATATATATATATATATATATATATATATATACATCTATATATATATATATGATATTATTGCAAATGAATTGACATCATTCCCCAAAGAAAGTAGAAGTACAATCACAATGGAGGAAATAACACATAAAAGTTACAAAGAAGAGTCTTTTCAGACCAGGACATGGAGATGAAAAAGATTCAGTGCTACCAAGTCACAAATCCAAGCAGACTACACAAGGAACATTTATGAAAAATAGCATAGGTACAACATAACATGAAAACAACATATAAAGGAATAGAGATAGATATAGAGGAATAGTACAATAGGTTCAATTCCTTTATCACCTTGCACCAACAAAGTAATAAGGGTCATTTAAAATAATCTAACAAACATTTAGCAAACACATTACAGGGGAAGCGTTGTACCACAAGAAAACACACAACAAGATTCCACAAAGGGAAAGAAAGTCAAGGGCGCACCTACTCTCCCCATCTCATTGTATATCATTTTAAGATGGTGGAAAACTCGCAAGAGGGACTATATCCAATGCAGTAGGAATAATAGCCAGTTCCAAACAAGGATCCTCTTGTAAATCATAATGTTTGATACTAGGTGTAATTGTCAATTATGATAAAAGCATATTAGGTAAATCAATCTCAATGTCAATAGTCTCATATTCATCATTAACATCATTAATATCATTGATAATATCTTCTTCATCCAGATTAATCAAAATAAGATCTAAGATATGAATAGAATCATCATAATCATGCATCTTAACATCATTATTAGTATTAACCTCTTCTAATATATCATGGATATGCTAGTCAAAAGATGACAAAGTACTTTGAATAATAGAAGTACGAGCCTTATCTTGAGCTCGATGCTGCTTATGATGTTCATTAGTACATCAGTTAAATTTTGTCTTGCTTGAAATATGTTGAGAACTAGGAAAGACAACAATTGGTTCCTTCATAGGTTCTATAGGAGGATTAGTAGGATTCTTAGTAGACTGAAAAGAAACACTAGGAGTTTGATTAACATACTAGAAGCCATGGATAAAGGAGGTATGTAAGCCATAGGAAAAAGACCATAGTTAAGATCTATCTGAGGCATGCTTAACTCAAGAATCTTGCAATGCTTATAGGCTTGATATGATTGAAAAAATTATCAGGTCAAGAAGGACATGAATAAGGTAATGAAGGAAAAAATAGGTCAAGTGTAGCACAATCTATGGGCCTAGAATATTGATATAAACTATGATTAATCATCTTCACTTCTTCATCATGAATGAATTTAAGACACTTATAGATAGGAGAAGAAACAACATGCATGGCATTCAACCAAGACAATCCAAGATTAACTTGAAACTAATCAGAAGTAGGAACAACAAAAAAGGTAGTATCCACAACTTCACCACAAATTTAAATAGGTATTATAATAAAACCAAATTATGGATAAATAAAATCATTACAAGTTTGAATCCACACATCTAATGTATCATAAGAATCATGTTGTAAGTTTTTCATAAAAATATTTTCTTCACTAATAACATTGACTAAGGATGTAAGATCAACTAGAAAACCGTATGTAGGTATCTTAGAAATCCTAGCTTGGATGTAAAGGGGACCATCAAGAGCTTTAATAGTATCAGAATCATCAAAGGTAATCAAGAGTTCCCAAGGTCTTTTATTCTTAGGTTATTTTCGAGGTTTAGGTTGAGTTTTATGTTTAGGCTTAGCTTGAGTTTGAGATTGAAGCTAGGGTGGAGATACAGATTGAGACAACACAAAATGCTCCACATGATAAAAAATGTGATTAAGATCATCCATCTTTTAATCATAAACAATATCCACAGAAGATGGCTGAACAATAGTATTAGTATCATGTGTAGGTAAATGATTCATATAGATTTGGAGATTTGATTAGGAGAGACAAACTTGTTCCTATTACCATCAAAATTATCAATAGATAAGGCATTATAATCAATTAAGTCTTGAACCTTATGCTTTAAAGAATAACACTTCTCAGTATCATAGCCATTCTGATGATGGTATTGACAAAAGGATTTAGAATCAAAAGATTTAGATGCCACCACAGTAGGTAGAAGAGGTTGAATAGGAGGTAAATTAATCATATTTGTAGTAAACAATTTATTCATAATGGAATGTGAAGATTAAAAAAGATGAGTAAACGTATGATTCAAATGAAAAGCATTGGATGTAGAAGTAGCTTTATTTGATATAACAACAACTTGATCAGCAACTACATTCGCTTGTATATTTATCTTGACATAATTGCTAGGTTTTTGAAACTTGTTTGATTTAGGAGAAACATCGCTCTTATCAACTAGGACATGAGCCATTGGAGTATTTCTCTAAAATTGCCTCACTTGTGATTGATAATTATGAAGCGATGCACAAAGTTGTTGAAAAGAGGTAAATTCAGTAACTAGAATCTTATCTCTAATATCATTTTGTAAATTTTAAATAAACATACATTGAATATCAATATCAAGAATAGGATAAGAAATCTGAGCATACAAATGCTTAAATCTACCAATAAATTCAGTCAATTTTTCTTTAGTATATTGTTTACAATGCATCAAATCGTTTAAGGACACATGTAGACCAATGTTATTTTGAAATTTTTGAATAAAGGCATTAGAAAGTTTTGGAAAAGAGTCAATGGAATAAGGAGACAAGGAACAATACTATTGCAAGGCCTTATCATGAAAAGTTCTAGCAAACAACTTGGCTAAAATCCTATGGTCATGAGCATAGTCACTACAAAAGATTTGAATTTTTTTAACATGAGTAATAGGGTCTCCCTTACAATTATAATTCTTAAGACAAGTCATATCAACTTGCTAAGGAATAGAAGCATGAATAATGTCTGGGGATAAAGGACTTCTGATGTCACATGTAGGAAAGGTAAACTTGGATTGAGTTAAAGATGCAAGTTGTTGTTGTAAAGAGGACATAGTTTGAGCCAAACTGATGATTATTGAATCATTGGATCAAATAGGAGGTATAGACACACTAGAAACACTAGGTAAAGTGAATGAAGTGATAGGAATGGAAGACACAACTAGCAGAACACTTGGAACTGTAGTTGGAAGATGATTGGAATAAGTAAAATGAACATTATGATATGAAGGTTTTGAAGTAGGTAGGGACACAAGAGGAACACTCATAGGAAGAGATGGAACTGACATAGTCACTAAAGGAGGAGTATAAGTAGGAATGCTAGGTAAAGGAATGGAAGAAGGTTCCACACTAGTGACAGGAGGAGTGAATCCTAAATCTTGAGCATCTTGAGTTAAATATTTAACATTTGAATGCACAAGATGAGTAATACCACACAAGAGATTAACACCTTGATCACTATCATGAAGGAAATTCTTAAGAGCATCTATAGCTTGAATAAAATGTTGATTATGGTTCTCTTGAGTAAGCCAATTTCCCATTTTATGAAGTTCAGTTGAAATTTTTTGGACTTGCTCAGGAGGAACTCTTAAAGCATCATCCTCGTCAGGAGATGAGTGAGAACATTTAATGTCCATCATAGGATTAGAATCATGAATAATCAAGTTGTCATCTGGAATCCTAAGAAAAAGAGAGGAAGACTCAGGATCAAAGACACCCATAAGTCTACGACTTCATCTAACTAGAATATTATAAGTAGGAATAGAGGTAGTAAAGATCATATACCAATGCAAATTCAAAAATCAACTAAACTAGGAAAACACAAAGCCTAAAAAAATAAATGTTTTTGTAGTTTTAGTTTAGATGAAATGTAAATGCAAGATCTAACACCATAAAAGAAAGAGTTGTCTATCGTGGGATCACCAAAATGTAGAATAGCAAAGCGGGGTAGTTTTCACAAAGATGTAATGGAAGAAAATAGATATGTGATATAGTGTGTGGGAAAAGTAAGATCGTCTTCTTAACCTCAAATTCCCAAAGGAAAGATCCAAATTGATCAACCAAAAGAAAATGGTTAATGCACAAATGAATCAATCGATGAAGAATATGAATAAAGGAGGAAACCCTGTATTCTATTATAAGAAGGAAATACATAAATCTTAATTGAAGAAATGTACCAACCTCAAAATATAGAAAATCTAGAAAATACTATTTTCTCGTGTCTGTCTAGTTTCGGTAAATTCTACAACCAGATATGGCCTAGAAACACAAAAATAGAGAAAACCAAAAAACCTTCTATCTTTTTGAGAAAGGTTGACCTTGACCCAAAATAGGGGTAAGATCTTAGCCCAAGGCACAATCTTATGCCTAAAATTTACCTTGACCAACACTGCTCCGATGGAAATTCTATTCATGTATCCCAAAAGTTCACCGAAAAGGGTACTTAGATCTAAATTGATATTCATTGTGTTGAACCTAAATCTACAAGAAAAAATTGTTTTGTTGTTTGGATGAGGGGCTTTCCTTGGTCAAACCCTGGTTTAGAATCAACCTTGAAATGTAATTGAAATTGCAGCAAATAAATAAAGTAAATGGAACTATTCACCTTGCTTATGTTGAAACCCTTGTGGAGGATTCAAATCCTTGAATCCACAAGTATGAATGCTCCAAATGAATGTAGCATTGTATGTAGGATGTCTCAAATCAATTTCATTAGATCTTCAACACCAATATTTAATGGATCTTGGAATAGGAAGAGGCTTGAATCGATGTAGATGGAGAAATCTTCAACAAGAGGGCTCCAAAAATATTGAATACTTGAATGGCTACCAATGGATCTCCTTGATGAATTGGATCTTGAATGATTGAATGCTTTGAATATGAATGCTTGATTGATAATTTCTTGATCACTTGATTGAACTTGGGAGATGATACATGGATACTTTCTTTTATGATGATAATGGATGGATAAAATGAGAGAGGAAGGCTTCCTTTTATACAAGTCTAGGGTACAAACTTGTATAAAGGCTGGCATAGGAGAATTAAATTCCCATTTAAACCTTAACCCCTAGAAATGGACCTAGATTAAATATAATTTTAGAGTTTACCATTTCAAAATCTGAAAAAGCCAACCTAAAAATGAGAAAATAAACTTTCTGAAGCCTGACATCCCAAAACTTTTGGAACCTTAAATCTAGACCCAAGGTCAAGGTCAAGGTCAAATTTAACCTAGGTCAAGGTTAAGGTCAACCTTGACCTTGAGGTAAATAATCTCAGATTCTCAGGATCAGGTGCTAGAAATAGGCTGGAAATAGGTGGAAAGAGAAGCAGAACAATGGGAAAAATCTAGATCCCAGTCAAAGACCCATTCAAGGCATTTGACATGACCCAGACCACTTACTCAGAAGGATAAACCAGTCCTAAATGGAATTGATTCCATTTTCTGATGATATAGGTACTTTAATAGATAGCAACTATCTCACCAATTAAGGTTTTCCATCAATGACAATATAACAATTGTTTCAATTGCAGTTTCCAACAGATACAATCATGGAGGATTTTGAGGAAGTTGTTTCTTTATTTTAAGTATATCATTAGAAATTTTAAACACCATCATGTCTATAGTTCCAACACTTGCCTATTTTCCTTTACCTTTTTTAGCTTTTTACTTCATTTTTAAGAGCTAAGTATATCATCTTTAACTTTAATAACCATGGTTTATGCATCTACCAGTGAACAAACTAGAGTCATTCTTATTAAAAAAACACACATTAGAAGGCTAAGAGATCATGAGAAACATCTTTTTATTTTCCTTTATGGGCCTTTTATTTGTTGGAATATAGATAAAAATATTGTTTAAGCTATCCACAAATTCACAATTAGTTCATGAATTTCTTTCTTTATCTAAGTTAGTTGTGCAAGAAGCATATGTTCATATTCTATGATCTTGAATCTCTTTTCAAATACTTGTTAGAGAGATGGCCATTAATAAATTCAACCAATTGGTAATTGAGAAAACCATTTGGCAATTGTATGAGTTAAGATTTCAATTGAAAGCTAGACCACCACATCTTTCTATATTACTTGAATAACTCTATGTGTCATAAAGAAAAAATTGATATGATCATTTGTAGCTACCTTTCCATTGGTGACAAACTTGGGAAGAATCTTTCTTGAACTAGAAGGTAAATCATTCAACTTATTTCCTAAAGCCAATGGTCATATGGAAGTGCCCCAAGGAACTGGTGGAGGTTGAGCTATTGTGTGTGATATAAATGGTTGAACATTTATATTCATAGGAAGCATTATCCCATCGAATACCAATGCCTATAAGGACTATTAAAGAACTATCATGAATCAAGAAAAGGTCTAGAACTAGAACTTTCGTTCTTATATCTTGTGACTATGAAAATTGAAGATTCCTAGGACTATGCCAACTCATGTTGGCCTTGTTCGATAAAATTGGCCTTTTCCTAGAGACTCCAAATCTAGTGAAATCTATGAAGGATCAGTCGCTAGTTATATAAATCTAAAATTCCATATCTAAAACTCCAAAAACCTGTTCCTACACATAAGATAAAGGGGAAAGGTTGTGGAAAGCGTTACAGCTTGGTTGACCCCATGTATATGAATAAACCTTGTAACGAAATATAAATTTCATAATGAAAGTGTTGTAAACAAAGTAAATGTAAGTGCTCAACTTGCATGAGAAACTACCATGGATGGATGTTAGGATCTGATAAACCATCGAGATGATTGTATCATTTCTTTGAATGTGTTGTAGAATCAAGGATGTCATCACAAGTAAAATGGATGTACACATTCCAATCCTAGATCTTGAATGAATGTATGCTAGTGGATTGTCTTGCTAGCTTGATAATTCCTCTACTTAGACATGAGAGGAAAACATGCATCAAATAGTGAAGATTTCATTTTCATGAATGGATCTTTGAAGAGATGGAGATTTAGAGATCTTCAATAGGTTCTTTCCTTTAATGCTTGAATCTAAATCCTCAATTATACAACTTTAATTGCTTGGCTTGTCAATGGATTACTTGCACATAATTTGGACTGCATAATAAGGAATTGTTTGAATAACCATAGATAATAATGCATAATAGTGGATGTCAAAATGAGACTCCTTGATGTCCTTTTATACTCATTTTATGATTCAAAATTTTTAGGTCAACCACAAATAAGAAATAGAAAGAAAACCCTCTACTTCAAACCTAGGGCCATTGGAATTAAATGCTTGAGGACAAGGATGACTTGGTTTGAACTAGTCTTGGTAGGTTTAATTCAAAGAATATCTAGGGCTTGAAAGTGTGAAAATTTTGAGGGGAATAAAATGAAAGATCTAGTAAATAAAGCATAAATACACTCGAATCTAAAAATAGCTAAAATGAGGTCTAATATATCTTAAAGTCATTAATTAATGGGTGCTAAATTTTTAGGATGGTACATTTATCACCTACCTTTTCAAGAGTATGAGAAAAGGATGATCTAAACAAGATCAAGGAGACAAGAAAATATTGAGCCCCCAAGTGAATTAACTCCACATAAAATCCAAAACTAAGATGTGTGTGTGTGAGGGAGAGAGAGACAGAGAGACAGAGAGAGAGAGAGAGAGAGAGAGAGAGAGAGAGAGAGATTACCTTTTCCCAATAATATTTTTTATGTTCCTATAAACCATACCAAAAAATAACCTCAATAGATGGCATTCAAAGTTATATAAATATGTGTTATGCTAGTTCAATCTTACAAGGACCTTTCCTAAAGGAAAGTGTATCAAATAAGGGGTCTGGAAAATAAATAATTTTATTAAGGGAAGCTCAGATTCCTTAGAGATCAAAAGAAGAAGGAGGATCTATTCTTAAGTAGAGTATATCCATTAATGGATCCAAAATTTGATCTATCGTAAGGGAAAGGTAAGCTTCCTTAGGGATCAAAAAGAAAAGGATCATATATCCTTAAGGAAAGTATATCGATTAAGGGATCTAGAAGGAAATTTTTCCTCAAGTAGGTAATATCACTTAGGTATTCAAAAGGGAGGACCAATCCTTAAGGAAAGTGAAACCATTAAGGGATCCAAAAGGGGGGTCATTCAAAAGATCAAATGCAAAGTACCATTGATTAAGTGTGTGTATGTGTGCAAAATGTAAAAACCTAGAGAAGATTGTATGCCCACACATGAAATCAATGTCAAACACCTTAATGTGATAAATTCCTTTAATGGAGCATACATGAATCCACAAGAAATATTTCCATTATGAAATGCCCATGAGAAAGGACAAATCAGTGAAAATGAGCACATCACAAAAGATAACATGGAAGGGATCTACCAATTCTTGGGTTTGTCTAATCATATGATAATATGTGAAATATTATATCAAAATGAAATTTCATCATTCCCCAAATGTATTATAACTACAAATAAAATGGAATAAAATCATGTAAGAGTTACGAAGAAGAGTGTTTCTAGGGGAGCATCATAGAGAAAAAAAGAATAGGAAGCCACAGTTTTGCATGATCCCAAGAAGACAACACAAAGGAACTTTTATGAATAGTGGAACAATTACAACATAACATGTAACAACATATAGAACTAGAGAAATAGAAATAGAAGAATGTTTATGAAACTACAATTTCTTTATCACCTTGTGCCAATGGAGAAACAAGGTTCTTTTTGAGAAATATAAAAAATGTAACAAGAATGACATCATAGGGGAAACAAATTAAAACATGCAAACACAAATAATAAACCACATAAGAGGACCTAGTCATGTGTAGCACCTATCCCACCATCTCAGTCTATAATTTTTAGGGAAGGTGGAAAACTCACAAGAGGAGCACCATTAAGGAAACTAGATAGAAATATGGCCATTTCCAAACAAAGACCCTATTATGAAGATTGGTCACTTTATTTGTCACTAGGAGTGATAGATAATTGTTGTGAAAGCACAGCTAGTAAATCATGATGAATATTAATAGCCTTATCGTCATCAGAATCACTAGCATGAATATCATTATTAACATCAAGATTATTATCATCAAGAGTATATTCTTCAACCAAATTAATTGAGATAGAATATATAAGATATGAATAGAATTGTCATGTTTTTCCTTTTAACCTTGTTTAAATTCAGTTCCTCCATTAGTTCAAGCATGGGTTGGTCAAAGGGAACCAAATCTTGAGGAGGTGTATGACGTGAAGAATTTTTTAAGAAGCATGTTTATGGGCTCTAGTACGACACTTGCAATGAAAATCATGAGTGTGATGGTTGAGTTTGGTTTTTCTAGAAATATTGTTTGGGTTAGGATCAATCAGCATTAGTTTCTTTTCTTCCCTAGAAGGGAGAATACATGAAACCACACTAGGTTGAGAGAAGGGTTGATAAGTATGCATATAAGAAACAGGAAGAGGAGGTATAGTTGGTGTAGGAAGAAGTCTAAATTTAGGATCATCATTAGAATTGCTAACTTCACAAATATTGTAGATATGATAAGATTGGTATGAGTGAAAGAGATTATAAAGGTGAGTTTGATTTTGTTGAGGTATGGAAAGACAAAATAAATCAAGGTCAATTGAGTCTCAAGGGATAGAAGGCTAATAAATAATATGGTTACCAATCATGATTTCTACCTTACAAGGAAATTTAACACTTCTATTAATAGGAGAAGCCATGAATTTCATGTAGGTTATCCAAGGAAGACCAAGTTTTACATGGAATTGATCAGAGATTGGGATGAAAATAAAGGTAGAATCTATGGTTTTACCACCAAATTCAACAAGGAATTAAATGGAACCATGGGAAGGATAAAGGAAACTATTGCAGGTTTGGATCATAACATCAGATTTATCATAAAAAATGTGGTGCAATCATATACTATAAAGATATTCTTCACTTACAACATTCAACGTGCAAGTGGGATCTATAAGGAGACCATGGGAAGGAAGGCCATCAACCCTTGTGACAATGTACAGTTGATCATTTTGTGCTTTAATTTTCTAAGAATTGTAAAAGGTAATACAAAGGTGAGGTGAAGATATATGTTTGGGTTGCTCAACTTTCTGAACACATGAATAGCTTCATTAATTTTGTCATTTTATTAAATGGAAGGAGAAGTGCAAGAATAAGTTTGGGTTTGGTTAATGGTATTGATTGAATTTGATGATAAAGGATTGGTATATATTTGAAATTTTTTGTTAGGAGGTGCTACTAATTTATTCCCATTATTTTTGTCACCTTCCATAGATATAGAATTGGAAACAACAAGGTCAACAATAATATTTTTCAAGGGATAACACCTCTCGATATCATAGCCATATTGATGATGGTATTGACAAAAATATTTGGGATCAAAGTATTTGGATTTAGGTTTATAAGGATCTATGGGTTTAATAGGAGAAAGTGTTAATTGATTATCATTAATCAACTTCAACATCACAATTTAAAAATATTTAGAAACCTAAGTAAAATCATGAGGATGTTTTAAAATAGATAAAAAAGGAGCAACACATTTTGATGTTACTACAACTTGTTCATTAATAGTGTAGGATGAGTTTTTTATTTTGATTGAGGTTTTCTGTTTATAAAACTTGTTGGAATTGGATGTAATCAATTAGTCCTATCAACAAGAGTAGGAGCCATTAGAGTGGTGCTCTCAAATTGACTAACTTAAAGTTGATAATGATGATGCACTACATAGAGTTGAGAAAAGGAAGAGAATTCAAAAAGAAGAATCTTATCTCTAATATATTTTTGTAAATTAGCAATAAAAATGCATTTCACATAATCCTTAGGAACAAGATAAGAAATATAAGTATGAAAATGCTTAAATCTACCAATGAAGTCACTAAATTTTTCTTTAGCTCCTTGTTTACAATGAATCAAAATAGTTGAAAGAACTTGAGGATGAATGTTATTTTGAATTTTTTTAATGAAATCATTAACAATGCTTGTGAAAGGAATCAATGCAATAAGGAGGAAAAATTCAATAAGGAGGAAAATAAAAATATGATTGGGAGGCTTTGTCTCAAAAGGTTCTAGTAAACAAGTTTTCCTTGAACCTATAGTCATGAGATAATTCACTACAAAAGGATTTAAAAGTCTTAACATGAGTCAAAGGATCACCACTACCAATATATGTATTAATATGAGGAATCTCAATGCTTGTGGGATGATAGAACATATGATATCCAAAGACAAAGGACTAGAAATGTCAAAACTTTGAATGTTAAACTTGGATTGAGTCATGGAGGAAATATAATATTGCAATGAATACATAGTTTAACCTAAGCTATTAATGTTATAATTGGTAGAAGAAATGGTGGGAGGGGAAACATGAGAAATTTTAGTGCAACAATGTTGTAGAGGAGATTTGAATATGAAAAGGAAACACTATGGTAAGTGGGCAAGGATGAAGGTATTGAAACACATGTGAAACTTTAAGGAATGGATGAAATAATAGACTTATGAAGACTCCCATGTGAAGGATTAGAATTTTGGACTGGAGTTGTTAAGATAGTTGGAGTAAAAGTGGATACACTAGGAATGGAAGTACATATAGGCAACGTGGATTAAATACTTATAGTAGGTGGAGTGAGACCTGAATCTTAAGAAAATTTCAAAAGGGGTTTGAAATTAGTATGAACAAGATGATAAATGATACAGAAGATGTTAACACCTTTTTTATCATTATGAATAATTTTCCTTATGTCTTCTACAAAGGAAAGTTCTTTAAGATTATAGTTTTCTTAAGCTGGCCATTGTTCAAACTTTTCAAAATCATGGGAAAGTTTTTGGACATGGACAAGAGGAACCCTTAATAATTCATCTTCATCATGAGAAGATTGAGAAGTTTTATTCTCCATGATAGAATTGATGCCATCAATATGGATGTTACTCTCATCAAGATTCCTAAGAAAGAAGGAGGGTTCAGGATCAAAGGAACCCATAAGTCTACAACTTCTTCTAATAAAAATGATATAGTTTATTCTCAAAGTGATAAGACTCATGCACATAGGATTGAAAGGAAAGATATATTTAATGCAATTATGGGATTTGAAACAAATATGCAATAAGGAAGTATTTTTAGAACAAGAGCACTAACTATCAAATTCAAACTAGATATGAATGCATGCAATTTAGAAAAGATGCAATGAAAATGCATAAAAAGTAGATCTATCTATATAATTTTAAGAAAAAGAATCTAACACCCAAAATTATAATAAAAATTTTATAATTTTGACTCACCAAAATGTACATAAGAAAATAGTGAGAAGTGCTAGGCAGAGATTAATAGATCACACACTAAAATCTTGGGGTTGGTAAGTACATTTGCAAAAGTAAGTATGCTCCCAAAGGTCCACCCTCATGAAAATAATATTTTCACAACCCAAGATTGTTGTAGGGTTACTAATGTAAGATCTAAATGAGAGCAAAGGAATTGGGATTTACTTTCATTAAAGAGATGTGAATATGTGTGATAAGATGTGTAAGTTTATGAAAAGAATTGATTCTATAACTAAGGAAATGAATAATAACAAAATTCAATAAAAAATATGATTTATAAAAGTACATACTAGAGGAAAATATAGAGAAGGAACTCACCTTGAAGCTAGGAGGGAGCTAGTGAACTTCATATCTAGATTTTGTTGTCCCAGATCTATTAGGAATCAGAAAAAATTATGGATATGGAACACTAGTGCATGTATATGCTAACAGTGAAAATTGAAAATTTGTAGGACTATTCCAACTCAAGGTGACATTATCCAAGAAAACTAGCATTGTCTTAGAGACTTGAAATCTGGTGAATTATGTGAACGATCAATCATTTGATCCATAACTCTCAAATTCTAGACCTAAAACTCTGAAAACTTGTTCCTGTACATAATAAAAAGGGGAATAGTTCATGGAAAGGGGCTTTCCTAGTTCAATCACTCATATAGAAATTAATTTTCTAATGAGATAGAAATTTTATAAAAAATGTGTTATAAAAAGAGGAAATATAAGTATTCACGTTGCACGAGACACCCTCATGGATTGGTGTTAGTATCTGATAAACCCATGAAGATGTTTCTATGATTTCTTTAAATGTGTTGTATAATCAAGGATTTCTTCACAAATGTAATGGATCTAGACTTACCAATCCTAGATCTTGAATGAATATATGATTATGGATCTTCTTGTAGCTTGATAATTCCTCTACTTAGCTATGAGAGAGAAAATTACATCAACTAGGGAAGATAACCTTTTCTTGAATGAATCTTTGAAGAGATGGATAATTGGATATCTTCAATGGGTTTTTTCCTTTAAATCATGAATCCAAATCATCAATTGCAAAAATTTAATTGCTTGACTTTCTTGTAGTTGATCGATGGATTACTTGCGCATAAGATGAACTAGATTTTAATAGATTTTTTGTATAATCATGCATAATAATGGATAATAGTGGATGTCAAAATGAGAGCCCCTAATGTACTCTTATACCTATTTTGGGATTCAAAATTGTCAAGTTGACCGCAAATAAGGATTATAAAGAAAACCCTCCACATTGGGTTGACTTTGATAAGCCTTGTCTAGGAAAACAAAAACTTATATCAACCTAGTCTTGGAAGGGTTAATTTTGAAGCAGATATAAGGCTCGAGAAGTGTGAAAAGTCTCAAGAGATGAACATGAAAGATGTAGAAAATCAAGCATAAATACACTTGGATCTAGAAATTACCAAAATGGTGTCTAATAGGTCATAAAGCCACAAATTAATGAGTGCTAACTTTTTACAATGGTACAAAACTAATATCTTTGATATAAGAAAAAGTATTCTTATCATAATCCTCTCTCCTTCCTAAATGAACTATTTTATTTGAGTTCAATTTGGAAATAAATCTTCATCTTTAGAATGTTACCCAAAATATTCTAGCTCCTAATCATCTCGATAGTTGATTTTGATTTTCTCAATTTAATTTCAACTGTTCCTCTAGTTTTGAATATCTATATAAACCCACCTTCTATCACATTAGAAAGACCCCAATTTTTAATATCAATTATCTTATGGAAGTATCATTTCTTAGAAATGAAGTAATGAATACTTTTACCTTATTTCTTGAATCTTGGAGTCATAATGTTGGAAGATTCAATACTAAGTGTCATCAATTATAGATTCCCACAATGAAGAGAAACAACAAAAGTATATAATTGTAGCTTATAAATATAGTTTTTTTATTCATTTGATTTCTTAATCATGCTTAAATTCTATTATTTTCTAGGGTATATATTTATTAGTAACTTACTTTGACTATTTTTGTGCTATTGACATGTTTTCTTGAGCTTGTAGAAAATCCATACTTACAAAAAGTATTAAGAATTTAAAAAACATGAGATATCCTAAAAAATATCTAAACATTTTATAATTTCCTAAAAAATTCCCTAAAAATTGCATAATGTCCTAAAAAGTCTCTAAAAGTTGCATATAGTTCTTAAAAATCCCTAAAAAATTCATAAAGACTTTTAAAAAATCTAAAAATTTAGATAACAACCTAAAAAAATGCACAAAACAAATTAATTAATCATTTAGAATAACCATCATTGGGTTTTTTGTGATAGGTACTATCATTTCTATGGTAGTAAGGCATGCCTCAACTCCAAATATATGAAGCCTAGGATAAGGTAAAAAGAAATGTCATAAAATGTCTAGAGAAAAATACCAAAAAAATCCTAAAAAGTCCTAAAATAACCCTACAAAATGTAAATCATTATGTATAATCCAAGGGTAACCATTTTTGCGCTGTCTATGATATGTATTGTCATTTTTATGATAGTTAGACATACCTCGACTGTAAACATATGAGCCCTATGATGGACAAAAATATCACAAAACATCCTAAAAATAATAAAAATATTAAAACATATCAAACACCTTGCAATAAAATAATTTATGTGAGAACAAGACAAAAGTGACACCAAACATCAAATCATATCCCAAAACAATGAGCTGCATAAATTGGCTATCGACTTGTAAGACTTATCTTTATCAATAATCCAATCTGTGATCAATCAATCAAATGATTGTCTTATACAATGAGAAATACATTCAAAACTAAGAAAATTGGCCTTATATGAGTAGTCCATTTCTAGAACCAAACACATCCAGATTAATCATCTATAAATATAAAGAATGATGAGCAAGGATATTGATAAAGTCACTCATCTTAGTTTGTTATTGATTTATGATTTGTGATTGTGTTCCTATGCTCCTCAAGGATACCACTGAATGTTGAGGGTATCTATAATGGATCATAATCTTGATTTTTTGTTTGTTGTTTATGGATTTCTTTAATAAAGTTTTGGAGAAATAATGTTTTGGGTATTTGTGTGATGCAGAGTCTCAGGTTCATGACTCAACAAATTGGAAACATATCGATGCCTATCAAGTATATTTCACAACAATGGGTTCTATGAACCAATAAGAGTCCTCAATACCTCAGAATGATTAATATTTCTGATATGGTTTTCTTCAAAATATACTATCATAATGACACCCCATAACTAAATTATCTTCCCTTACATAGAATCCTTGTCTCATTGGTTTCAAATAGAAAATAGGAGTTTTATTGTCCACAAGACTCAATATATCTTTAGTGGCATGTGAGAATAATCAAATAAATCATTTCTACAGTAATAGTAGTAGTCATAACATCTAGATTCACTAATTTTTATATGCTTCTCAAAATGAGGCCTATTGGCTAGTAGCCCTTTATAATTAAAAAATTGGTCACAAGTTCTTATAATCAAACCCAATAGACCCAATCCACAAAATAAATGATGTTTCAGATACACTTTAGCAACTTTCTTTTAAATGAAGGTGTCTACAACATCATTTACCTTATTTAATCCTTGATAAGATAGAAAAATAAGAACAAATGAAAAATGCATTCATGAGCCATCAAAGTGACTAGTTGCTCCTACACCATACAACCCGTATGAAAATAGTTCCAAGTCCCTTGGAAATGGATTAAAAAAAAATATTATTTCATGACATCACCTCTTAAGTCTTCAAATGGTTCTCCACCTAGTTGTATTTTCCACTTGGTTAGGTACTAGAAACATGTATCCTCTCTTTATCTTGGACCACCACTATACTTCATCTTCACCCTGGGTCTTTGAATTATCCTTCTTGTGTGCATGAACCTACTAATAATTTAGTTGTTCCTTTTAAACATGTTCTTCTTGACTCTTTCACTGAAATGAACATGATAACAAATTCATGGAACCAATCAAATTGATTAGTATCAAAATAAAGCTTAAAATTTTTATATTTCTCCTCAAATCTTATTGGTAACTCCTTCCTTTTACCATCATCTACATCACCAAACTGATCATTCTCTTCCCTTTGTGCATCAAAAAATTATATTTCATTAACCTGATCTTCACTATCACACTGCATACATTCCTCTCCTTTCACCATCATCACCTCTACATGCTCAACTCTAGCTTTACTTATCCATTTTTTCTTAATGGATCCATATACTATCCTCAAATTTTATTCTTCATCTCTAATTTAAATTGCATCTACATCCTCTTATTTTCCTTCCCTCTTCTATCAAGGGTTCTTGTGACTCCATTTTTTGTTCTAGTTCACTCTCTTGTCTTATCTTCTTCAATATATTCTATATAGGCCATCTTACCCACTCACTTACTAATAAATGCCAACTTTGTTTCTTCATCTCAATCCTTCTTTATAAATCCTCTAGAGATTTCCTTATCTATCTGCCCTCCTCAAACTCTAAATTCCACATCTCTTCATATTTCCTCTTCCTCTTTTCTTCTTCTCTTTTCTTTTCTTTCTTCTTCTTCCATGAATCCTCACCTTGACAATAACCCCTCAAAAATTATGTTCCCTCAATCAATTCTCTCTCATTTTGCTTCATCTTATCCTTGCCTCATCTATGTGTCTCCTCTTTTCCCTCCCTAGTCACTTGCAAACTAGCAACCATGTTATTCTCTGAACCTGAACCAATGCACAAAAAAAAAAACCTTTTCCATAGTCTTATGAATTTGATACCACTCTAATGGAGAGGCTTGAGTTCATGAATCAAAAACTTAGAAACATGTAAATGCCTATCAAGCATCTTTTACAACAATGGGCTTAGTGACCCAATCAGACTCCTCAATGTCTTATAATGAATAATATTTCTCATAGGCTTCAAATAGAAAATAAGAGTTTTATTTTCCACAAGAGTCACTATACCTTGAGAGGTATCCTATAACAATCAAATTAATAACTTTTACACTGATGGTGGCACTCAAAACATCTGGAATCATCAATTTTTATATGCTTCCAAAAATCAAGCCTATTGGCTACTAACCCTTATCAATGACAAAACTAATCACAACTTCTTATAATGAGACACAACCCAGAAAATAAATTATGTTTTAGATACCCTTTTGAATCTTATATAACATACTTAAAAATGGACATATGTTGCCTTGGAACAAAACCCTCAAAGCTTTACTATTACACTGGATTAGGACTTATCCATGTTATCAACAAAAGCATGTATTTTGAGGATAAATTTAAATATAGAAATGACTAGAAAACTATGAATTTAAATATAGAAATGACTAGAAAACTATAAAAATTCCTTATCTAGTATATGCTTGTTCAAATAGAGATTGTAACAGTGTCTAGATGGTCAATATCTTCACTCTTTCACATCTCTTTGTTTTCAAATAAGGCACAATGATGATACTATCTAAACTTTTATGCAACAACTCAAATAATCACTATTTAAACTTGATTGCAACAAACTATGTATGAACACTAATTAATTCTTCTTACTAACATTATTCAAACTATTTTAGTCAATCCAAAGGTCATGTGTTTAGACATTTTATTCATCATAGGTCTCACATACATTGTTAATATGGAATGTGAAAAGTACAAAAAAATAGAAGTACATGTATATATCATTATGTAATAGAACACTCTCAATAAATCAATGCTCATTTTGCCCAATTTCACTTACTTTCTTAAGGGAGAATAATATTCTACCTTTTATTTCTAGGGCAATCTAGGGAAGGACTTGATTAATATATTCTTTGACAGAACAATATTAATCACATTATATCAAAGAGGGGAAAATGTAGAAACCCAGAATGGGTACATGCTTGGGAGTTCACATTAATTACTAATTATTCTTCCATTAGTTGAATAATTATTTAATTATTTAAAATTTATTCAATCATCTTAATTCTTTTAAAAACTTAATCTTTAAACAGTTTAATTATTTCCTCACATATTAATTAAATAATTAATATTATTTGATTAATTACCCTTTGAGTAAATAGTCTTTACTAGTTAATTACATTCAATTTCTAAAGTCCTATAGTTTAAACAATTAATTTTAATTAAATTAACTAATTAATTCATCTAATTAAATTAATTTGATTTCATCTTAATTATAATCTGTAATGAATTTCATTTAATTTATAGCTAATTTTACTTTCCTCCAAAAATTGAATTTTTCATTAAATTTAAATCTTGAAATCTCTTAAGAAATCTCAAAAATCAAATTTACTTGTTCTCAAAATTCTGAAAGTGCACAAATCATTTTTAAATAAAAGATCAATATTTTTTCTCTTAATTACATTTTGAAAACTCTTATCTTTAAAATCAAAACAATGTTCTCAAATCTTATCTTCTCTTCTATTTCCTAAATCAACTCTTTATTTTTTAGTTCATTTTGGAAATAAATCTTCATCTTTTAAAGATTACCTAAAATCTTTTACTTCCTAATTAACTCAGTTATCAGTTTTGATTTTCTCAATTTGATCTCAACCATTCAGCCAATCTTGAATATAGATATATAAATTCCCTTCATTTTGATTTGACAGATCCCCAACTTTGAATATCAATTATATTATGTAGTTTTCATTTATTGGCAAGCTATAATCAATTATTTTAGCTTATTTCTTGAAACTTTGAGTCAAAATACAACAAGATTCAATATTGAGCACCATCAATTCCAAATTCCCATAGAGTCCAAATACACAATAGAGCTAGATAAGTGTATCTTAGAACTGTGGTTTTTTTATTCATTTTAGTTCTTAACCATGATTAGATTCTATTATTGTGTAGGGCTAATATTCATTAGTAATTTAGTATAATTAGTTCAATGCTACTAACCTATTTTCATGAGCATGCATACAATCCCTAAATATAATAACATATAGATCTAACTACCTCTTATCCATAACTATACTCTCAAAGACTTCATGATGAATTTTAGTTTTATTATACTACTTTGATTTTATTTATAGGTCTAGTTTATTATCATTGTTCTTTATAACTCTATATTAAGGACTCAATTCTAAACTCAAAAGTCTTGTAATAGTTAAAAAATATTTTATTGCACTATAAATTTTTAATAGGCAGCTATTTTTATTAGTATTGTAATAATTTTGATATCGCTCTGATACCATGTAGGAATGTGCCTAAGGGAAAGAATAAAAGTGTGAAGATCTAGAAGCTCAATTGATAACACAAGAGAGATAGGAAGAATGATATGATCAAATGATTGATTCAATATTGATCAAATAAGAATGAATATGAATTGATTGAATACAAATTAGATGTGTCTGAATATAGAGACAATACATGATAACTAGGAGATATGCAAGTGATAACCTATCACCTAGACAAGGTGTAATCACAAGTCCACAAAAACCGGATCATCCTCCATCTTATAACAAAGAATGCACAAAAATAAGAGGATGATAATGTGATAAGAGCACTAAACATGGATGTAACATCTAAAGTGGAAACTCTCCTACACCATGTGCTATTTTAAAAATTCTAAGTGTCTTAATGAAAAACTACTATGAAATGCATTATCATAGGTAAACTCAAGTAAAGTGTAATTAGGAATATTTAATTACACCAACACCCCCCCTTAAGTGCAACTTAAGGGAATGAACTTAAGTTGAAAAAGATAGATTAAAATACATGATATGTCCTAGCTACTAGGCCATGTTAGGTACCCACGTATAATATTAAAATGCAATGCAATCTCTCATAATGTTGAGTGATGCGGAGGGAAGGGTGGTGTGCGATAACAAATAAGGTAAGTTTATAACTTTGAGAGGTTTAGGCACTATTACCAAGCCCTCAAGTTCTTCAAAAGGATCTCTAATTGACCAAGACTCCTCCCAATGAACAATGGTGTTATTTTTGGTTTCTTTAGACTATATTTGGATGGATTCAAGTGGTTTTAGGGTTCCAAGCACTACCCAACACTTCAAACTTCTCCAAATGTTGTAACGAGCCTAAAGGTCCTTCTAGTAGCCCTGTAGTGACATTAAATGACACATAACTTTGAAAACTTACAAAGGATTGGTAAAAAAAACCAATGTTTCACATACCCCTTTTCCTATATTATAACATACCAAAAGCATGACATAGACTCCTTTGGACCATGTACTATTGTCTACTCACTGTGACCACAAAAGTGCACAAAATATGGCAATTTTAAAAAGAAACCATATGCTCCCCTTCGCTTCAAGACCCAATACTCTTATTAGTATTTTATTATGACTTCTAATGACCAAATCTGAAATCAATTAGACTCATCTCCCTTGTAACACCAAAAGCCCCACTTTGCTCACTTTAAACCCTTATTTCTAGGGCTTCTCAAATACTTGCCTTCCCAACACTTACAAGAAAATATTGTGATGGATTCACCTTGTCTTAAACATAATAAGACACTAAAAATCATAAAATACTCCCATCCTTAAGCCGGATCTCCTACTACTATAGAATACCAAGCAATTTCCTTGTGTTTCTTGCAACCAAACAATGGTGACCACCCTCCCTTCATACTATCTTCATTTCACATCTTAGATTCATACTTTCACATTTTAGATAAAAAATTTCCATGCAATTTAGGCCTTTACTTTCATGCAATGATATTCATGTTTGTTAACCTCCAATCAAAATATTGGGTTCTAAGTCATCAAATTGTGACAATGTTATAATAGAGAAATAAAATGAATTCAAAACTATGCAAAGTTCATCCAAATATATTAAAATTGATAAGAGAAAACTCCTAAAGAATTAGTATATCAATCTTAATAGATTATAAATCTCCAAACATGAAAGACATGAAAAAATTTCCATAATTATGAGATTTTCTTTATTTCCTATAGCAGTCTGTACTACACCAGAACTCCCTTCATACAATGGATTCCATTCTCATTAAAAAGACCTTTACTTAACTTCCATAACCTCTTTTGATTGATTTGATGGATTAGTTGGAGGATTTCACACTAAAACTACACTTCCCTCCATAATAATAAACTAGCCATTTTACATTTAATATATAAATTTTTTAACTATTAAAATGGCCTTCTTGAATGTCAAACTTCAATCTAATGACCTCTAATATCTTATAATTATTCATTTACCTATTCTAAACTCCTAGAAGCTCAATTTTATCCTTGGACACTATTGTTCCACTTACAATCATGTTTGATCTTTACAAATGAAATGTCATTTCATGACATTGAAAATCATTATGGGCTCTTATATCTTGTAATTGACTTTGTTTCCACCTATAGAAACCTTGTTAATATTATTTTCCCTCTGATCCTTATTGCATGTGTTCAAGATCTTCATGGACTTCATACCCTGATTAGTTATCCTTGGTGTCCATGCAACATACCTCCCACCTCCAATGAAACTCTTATCCCAAGAGTTGTTCTTGCTTTGCCTCTCATTCTGTCACTCAAGAAGATACCCAGGGATCCAAAATTTTCCTAAAGTCCTTCTCACATTGTTCAAACTTGCAGTCACACACAAAGCATTAGAAGAAAAAAAAATAAAAATTTAACTGTCCTTGTATAGGACAGTGAGAAGGCTTCAAGGATTGCATCGTTGTCCCCTTTCTTGGATAAAATACCCTCATAACTATCCCTACTCCATTTCTATGTTGTTTTTCAACAATATGACATGTTATTACCCCAATTTGTACAAAATTTAGATCCTAAGGCTCCTCTTCCTTAAGGCAATCATGATTGCTACTTGATTGTAATTTCTTTCCACTATCCCAACCAGTATTATACTACATTTTTATACTAACCTTCTATTCAAAACACATTATTATAGCCTAAAATTGGTTTTTCAATAATGGTTTTAAGCCATATCTCCTAACTTCTTGATGGACTACGTATTTTTTTTGTGTAGCCATCATGGATAACTCTTCTAGACCATTGCCAAGATCTTCCCAAAATCAAATGCCCACAAATCATAATGAGGACATCACACAATACCCTGTCCCTATGCCTTCTAATTGAAAATTTAGTCATGAATTGATAAATAACAAGCATATTATGATTCAAATTCATGCAAGTTTCATAATATGGCCTAGGGTGTGGAAAATTCTTCAAATTCAACTTCTTAACAACTTCATGAGACACTACATTATGACTTTCTCCTTAGTCTATAATGAGTTTTCATACCTTTGCTTGGATCAAACAATTTTATCTGAAAATACTTGGATTGTGTGGTGCTTGACTTCTTCTTCCCATCAATAAGTAATATCCTTCCTCTGGATGAATTTCAATGGGTTCTTGTTGCTCTTCCCTCTTTGTTTCTTCCTATACCAAGTTCTCTCTTCTTTCTCTACCCTTGTCCTAATTCCCCTTAGTAAATCTAAAGGACTGGTGACCCACTTCATTACAATTAACACACCTTCCTATGAATAGTCAATTTCCTCTTCCTCCACTTATTCCACCTCTATATCCTCCTCTTGTCTCTGATGAGTATTGAACTTGTCCTTGTCTCTATCACTGTTGTTCTGAAAATCAGTATTGCCTCTACCACCTCTTCCCCTCATTGTTGAACCTCCTCTGGTACCTTCTTGCCTCTCATGCCATCTCTTTATCTTCTTCTCAACCTTTATGGAAAATTTATAGCACTCCTAAACTAATCTAGGGGTAGAAAGACTAAGTACATCTTGAGGAGTGTTATAAATTATCCATAAAGGTTGAGAAGAAGATAAAGAGATCAAAAGGATCTATAACTAACCAAGACTCCTCCCAATGACCAATGGTGGTATATTTGGTGTCTTTAGACTTTATTTGGATGGATTCAATTGGTTTTATAGTTCCAGGCACTACCCAACACACCCAACACTTCAAACTTCTTCGAATGTTATCACAGGACTAAAGCCCCTTCCAATAGCCCTATAGCGAAAGTAAATGACACATAACTTTGAAAAATTAAAAATTATTGGTCAAATAAATCATAATTTTAGATACCCTTTTTCCTATATTATAACATACCAAAAGCATGACATAGACTCCTTTGGACCATGTACTACTGTCTGCTCATTGTAACCACAAAAGTGCATAAAATATGGCAATTTTACAAAGCAACCATATGCTCACTTTTCATTGAATACCCAATACTCCCAAAAGTATTTTATTATGACTTCTAATGACCAAATCCCAAAGCAATTAGACTCAACCCCCCTATAACACCAAAAGCCCCAATTTGCTCACTTGAAACCCTTGTTTCTAGGGCTTCTCAAATACCTACATCCCAAAAATTTCAAGTACAAATGGTGATGGGTTCACCTTTTATTCAACATAATAAGATACTAAAAATCATAAAATACCCCTATCCTTAATCCCGATCTCCTATTTCTATAGCATACAAAGTAATTTCCTTGTGTTTCTTGCAACCAATCAACGACGATCACCCTCCCTTCATACTATCTAAATTTCATAGGTCAGATTCATACTTGAACATGTTTGGTACAATAATTTCATGAATATTAGGCCTTTACTTTCATGGAATGATATTCATCCTTGTTAACCTCCAATCAAAAGAGTGGGTTGTAAGCCCTCAAACTATGACAATGTTATAATAGAGAAATAAAATGGATTCAAAACTATGGAAGGTTCATCCAAATATCTTAAAATTGATAAGGTAAAACTCCTAAATCATCATTATATCAATCTTAATATATTATTAATCTCCAAACATGAAACACATGACAAAACTTTGCAAAATTATGAGATTTTATTCATTTCCTATAGCAGTCCATACTACACTAGAACTCCCTTTGTATAATGGATTCCTTTTTCATTAAAAAGACCTTTCCTTAAATTCCATAACCTCTTTTGATCATTTTGATGGATTAGTTCAAGGATTTAATTCTAAAACTTAACATTCCTCTATAATACTAAATATTCAAAATTTTAAATTTTAAACAATTAAAATGACCTTCTTGAATGCAAAACTTCAATCTAATGACTTCTAATGCCTTAGACTTATTCATTGACCTATTTTGAACTCCTAGAACCTTAATTTTATCCTTAGACACTATTGGTCCATTTACAAGCATATTTGATCTTTACAAATGAAATGTCATTTCATGACATTGAAAATCATTATGGGCTCTAATATCTAGTAATTGACTTGGTTGCCTCCTATGGAACCCTTGTTCATCTTCATTTCCCTCTGATCCTAATTGCACGTGTTCAATGTCTTGATGGACTTCATACCATGATTGGTTATCCTTGGTGCCTCTGCACCACTGAGAAAGAGGGAAAACCTCATGGGAAAACCATCCCCCAAAAAGAGATAAAAAAACAAGATGCATGGATGGAGTAATAAAAACCCCCCTCCCCCCATTATAACATTCACCATCTATATACAATAAAGAATCCCCATATAGGAAGGAAAGAAGGAGACACGATATCCCCCTATAATGAATAATCTCCTTCAAGGATGATTAGTGATTGAAAGAAAAATATTAGCCAATGCCTACAAACAACTTTCCTCCCCTTAAGAAGAAGATAAACTAAGTATACATGCAAGATGCATTCCCATTTTTGATAGGAAGAAGGAAGGGGAATCCAAATGAACTATGATGTCTCTAAAGTATGCCAATGTATCGCCATGTTATTGTTTGAAAAAGATGATACAAACCAATCAGGAACATGCTAAGTAGAAGGTGACAAACAAGGAACTGATGGTAACTGATCCATGTAAGAATTTGGATCAAACTCCAAAGACTAGGATGTCTCCTCAAAAGATGAAGTAGGAAGAGAAGAAGAGAAACCCCATCTCAATGTAGAATGTACACTCATGATAGATGCTCCTGGATCAATGTAGAAACTTCTCCAAGAGAACTAAATGATATTCATCCCCTTAGAAAGAAATAATGCCATAAGTGTACCAATGAATCCTCCCAAATATCTAGCAAGAACTCTCAAAATGTATGACATCATACATAACTGAATAGGGATCTCCAACACATGAGTATGATCAATCTAAACCATGCAATGTGACATCTAAAGTGAAGTTTGAGATTCACAAAAACCAATATCCAAAGACTCAAATGTCTTCTCCAAAGATAAAGAGACCTCAAAATGTTGTATCAAAGGATCGACAATCATGTCAAACTTGAAAGAATGATCAAGTGAAGAATGAAGATGAGCTTCAAAGTGTTCTCTTGAAACAACTTAAAAATGATTATCTTTAATTAGAAGATGAATGTCATCAATAAATTATCCTGAATCATCATTTTAGGATTCCACAAACAAGCCTATAATGTCTAACAAGAAGTCATCCCAAAAAATTGTAATTGGAAGACAAGGAATATCCTACTACACTGAATCACAAGAACCCATGGCTATATGAAGGAAAAAATATTAGGAACAATAGTGGAAGCAATATCAATATGAAAAGTAGGATCTACAACTAGAGGTTCTATATCTTTTGGGAGTGGAGAAATATGTGGAACTTCATACATATCCTAAAGAAAGGTCTAAAGATCAAAAATAGTCTTTGTCTGATCTTCGTAGTCATCAAGGGAATCCATAACATCTATATCCATATTCTAATAGATAACATTAAGAATTTTTTTCTAAGAGTTCAGATCATAAGGAGGACTAGTAGGTTTGTACTCATACAAATAGAACAATAGATTATGCTCACTAAGATGATAAAGAACCAATTCACTTCATTGCTTATAATTTCCTTTTATCAATCAAACTAAAATATCCATGATGTACTTATCACATGAATCAATGAGATTGGAAAATCAATGCACCCCCCAAAATTAAATGATTCAAAGTACCCCCCCACCCAAAAAAAAAAGAAAAAAAAAAAATGATTTTGTTATCTCTATTGAGCATTAAAGGTTGTCATTAGTATCAAAGGTTATCAAGATATCGGTCAGTTACTTATATTGAGCTAGTCAGTAACTAGAACCAAAACAAACCAGTTGGTTAAGCATGTACACCGAGCATCAGACAGTATATACCGAGCATTTTACACAATGTTTACCAAGGATCATAGTAAATGACATAGTAATCAAGAATGGCACATTCTTCTATGCAAATGGTTACAACAAATCAAAAAACATTTTACCAAGATCAAGGAATATTTATTGTCAACATATTTATTAAATGTAATGAAGATCTTATATGATATTCAATCTAAGCTATTTTTGTACACCGTAGATCTTAGGGTTTTGTCTAAGATTTGTAACCTAATTTTGTTAAGCGGCATAATGTAGTATGCTATATAATTGTATGTTTGCATCATTTTTGGTGTGAATTGATGTATGAATTAAGGAGCACATGAAGAACTTGCCTAAACTTCAAGATTATCAGTTGATAGAGTAGAACAATATACAGAGGAGATCATATTAAGAAGAATCAGAGTAGGCTAACTAAGTAGTTCAGAGCAGAGATACATCACAGTAAAGGTGAAATATATTCAGTACTTGTGTGTGTATGCTTAACACCTTCATGAAATTAGGATTATTTCACTAATAACTCAAAGAAAATACAATGCAAATTAACTGAGAATTAAAACTAAAAAATCATGACATCTCATGGTTCTCTAATCAGATGTGGGTATGTGCAGGATCATGGTATGCCAAAAAGTGGCTATGTGAAAAAGAATTCCTGATTGGTAGACTGAATGAAAAATATCTATAACTTTCAAATGGTATAACATTTTTTAAATTTAAAACACGTGTCACATTCTATGCTTCACCTACTATAAGAAAAAAGGAAAAAGAAATCAATTTGATTAAATTTAGACTAAGTTAAGGTGGTTAGACATGAGAGTTTTTATACTTTGGGAAAGCTGTAGAAGAAAAATCATAATTAATTATTTACTTCGAAAAAAATTACAAAAATATATGCCTCACATCTAGACATGAGTCTACTACTTATATCTAGAATCTAGTAAAAAAATATTATCATTTGATTGTATTTAAGGTGGTCAAACATACACCTACTTCTTATTGTTTTAGTCATGATTGATAGACTGATTGAAAAATAGCTATAGCTTTCAAACATGATAACATTTTTAAAATCCTAAACATGAGTCACATTCTATGCCTTTCCTACTACAATAAAAAAGAAAAAGTTTTCAATTTGATGAAGTTCAGACTAAGTTAAGGTGGTCAGACACGAAATTTTTTATATTCTAGAAAAGTTGTAGTAGAAAAACCATAATTAATTATTTACTTAGAAAAAAAATACAAACAAATATTTATCACATCCGGACGTGAGTCTAATAATTATATCTATAATCTTGTAAAAAAATATTATCATTTTGTTGTGTTTAAGGTGGTCAGACATACACCTACTTATATTTTTCCTAAAATTTTCATACTAATGCACATAAATTTGCAATTTCACCATATAGAATATTCTTTTTTTTTTTTAAATGACTTGTAGAAAATAAACTAAATTCAATTTTCTATAGATTCTCTTGTTAGACATTTTTTATTTAAGATTGATAACTTATTCAAATTTTTATGTCAACTTTCCTAAACTTGATTTTCTAAATTTTCATTGCCACTTAAGGGCCTAATTTGGCATACCATGATCCTGCACATACCCATGTGGTAAGTGAAGCTCTTAGCTTAATCTCCACTAGTGACACTTCTAAAATGAGAAAATATGATGCTATAATGCTTAATCTAGCTCTCAACTTTCAAATTTGATACAAAGATAATTTAATTGCTCTCAAAATGCTATTAATTGCTATGAAATTGTCTATAATAACAATGCTTTGCTAATGAATTTCTAAGATGATTATTTCTCTCAAAATGCTTTTCATTTATAGTAAATTCCCAAGGGTAGGGGGTAGAGTGAATTAACCATGATTTACCTTAGGTTGAGTCAAATACTTTGCAATGTTCTCAAATTGGGGAGAATTTAAAGGTTAATGCAGTAAATTTCTAGATTTGATTGTGTATGTATTTTTAGCATCGACGTTTTAGATCACACTCTATGATCCATCATCAGGATGAGAAAATGCAAGGATAGAGAATAAAAATGCAGACTCAGCCTCACACAAGAGAGAGAAAAAGGGAAGGAGAAGAGTGCACATGCAAAACAATGAAGAGAAGAGAGGAAAAAAAGAGAAACAAAGAAAACATAAAAATAAATAAATAAAAAATAGAAAGGACCCCCTAAGACATCCTTGGGATGAAATGCCAAATATAAAGACAAGGAGCGGGGGTCCTTTCTAGGGGGTCCTTTCTATTTTTTTTTATATTTTTTTTATGTTTTCTTTCTATCTATTTTTTTCCTCTCTTCTCTTCATTGGTTTGCATGTGCACTCTTCCCCTTCCCTTTTTATCTCTCTTGTGTGAGGCTGAGTCTCAATTTTTATTCTCTATCCTTGCACTTTCTCATCCTAATGATGGATCACAGAGTGTGATCCAAAACATCGATGCTAAAAATACATACACAATCGAATCTAGAAATTTACTACATTACTAATGGATTGTGGAAATCTGATGTTGTTAATTTAAAGGTTTGTCTCAAAGCTTTGGACAAAAGGACAAAATTGAGTGGATGAGATTTAAAGTTTGGAATGAGTGATCAAGATTGAATTCCTTTTGAGTAATTTATGTCTTTTTGTCCTCAATTCTCATTGGTTTCTCAACTTTGTTGAAACAAATTAATATTTATTAAATTCAATTAATTAATTAAATTTAGCCATGTAGAGAATAGGTTCATTTTGATTTTTGATTTAAATCTATACAATTAATTGATTAAATCAATTATATATTGTATTTAGTCCCTTTTAGCTTTATTTAATTATTTAACATCATTATTTAATTTTTCTCTTTTGATTTAATTAATTTTGTCCAATTTTGTTTAATTTGATCCTTTTTAATTGATTTATTGCCCTTTTTATTAAGATTTTGCAATTTTGTGATTTAAAAGCTCTTTGTCCATTTTTAAGTGTCTACAAATGCCCTTCTTTGAATTGATGTGTGAAGAACATTGATTCAAAGATTCTTAGTGTGGACAAGGCTTTTTGAGGATACCTATTTTGAAAGACTCAAACCAAACAAAGATTAGGTTTTAGTCTAGCATGAAATCAATCCAAAACAAATAAAACTCTAAACTAAGCCACCTCAGATTGAGCTAAAACAGGTGCACCCAAGCACTATTTGATTTTCTCTTGCTTAAGGGGATGTGGGTGTGCTCTCTAAGAACTTGGAGCATGTTCCTTATGCATTTTAGGATGGATTGAGATCCATGAAAACCCCAAAAATGGCACAAAACAGGTATAGAACACCTGATTTGCCCCTAAGTCCTCAAGGATCCAAATGATGCTGAAATGAATATTAAGCTACATGATGTTTATGCTAAGATTGATTTTAAGCCAAGTAGAGATGTGATATGATGCTATGCTTATGCAAAACAAGGAAATAAACTATGTTAATCCATTATTGCTATATTAAGATGAGCTAAAATGCTTGAAAGTAAGCTAAATTAGGATGATTGTGCTAAGGCTAGAAGTAAAAGGGCATGATAACAATGCTTAAAATGAAAGGTGAATGGATTGTTTTGCTCTTGGAAATGAGAAGCATTTATAGGATTTGGGAAGGAGGAATGAGTGGCCAGGATCAAAATCCTTAAGAGAGGCCAAGATTCATTCTAAGGGGAGCACATGGATTGTGCTAGTTCAGGGCCACCTCCTTGTGACAAGTGTCATAAGGGCATTGGGTTGAAAGATGGGAGGGATGTGCACAATTTGAGAAATGTGCCTAAGGTCAAAGGGTGTAAGAAAGGGGTGAGGGGCTTCTTAAATGCATCATAAATGCATGTAAGAGGGATAAGGAGGCCTTAAATGCATTTAATGCATGTAAGAGAAGTTTCTAGAAGTTTGTTGACTTTGGGTCAAGCTTAGGAGTTGGCTAACCTTGGTTAGGGAATGTGACAGGATTAGGGGGGGATTAGGAGTAGGATTAGGATTAGGACTTTCTAGAAGAGTCTAGAATTTCCTTAGGATAAACATGCATTTTAGAAAATAGATAAAGATTTATTTATTTCCATGGTTTAGGTTTGAGAATATTTATTAAAAATGAATTTAATAAATATGAGGATTAAATATTTAATCTTAATTAAATATTTTGAGTTGGGATTAGGGTTAGAAAATGAGGGGATTAGCCTTTAATCAAAATTAAAGAAAGATTAGAAGATTCTGGAAGAGGTTAGTGGTCTTAAGGAAATTGGCCAAGTTTTGGGCAAAAAATAAATAAATAATTTATTTTGGGATTTTTGGTGAATTTATTAATTAAATAATTAATAAATAAGGAGATAATGTTTAAATAAGATTTAAACATGTTTGGGAGGGATTCCTTAATTAAATATTTTTAATTAAGATAAAGGGATTTAATGACATAAAAATAAATTAATTAATAAATGATGATGTCATTAGGGATTTTTCAGAAAATAAAAATACTTTATTTTCTAAAAGATTTTTAGGTGTCTACATTTTGCCCCTCTTTGATGTGATGCCGCAAGTGGCATGGCGTCAAAGACAAGAAAATAAGATGCCCAAGGCTAAAATTTAGAGGAATAAGGGATTGTGCCCCCTCGAGAAAATAATGCAAAGAGTAAACATTGTGGAATTTTCTTGAAAGGAAAGAGAGAAGGAAGGAGCTAGGAAGAAGGGGAGATAAATAACCAAGCTTCCAAGAGCAAAGATGGGTGAATGCCAGATGAGATGGAAGGAAAAATGTAGGATGCAGCTACATGAGAGATGCAAGATGCAAGATTAATCTAGATGATGCAAGATGCAGGGGATTGGGGGAAGCTCCAACTGCAAATGTGGAGAGTACAACCTAGTTTAATATAGCAATGCTAGAGACCTACCAAGGATACTAGGATCACGAGGCCTTGTCACCAGCGTTGCAAAGGACAAATGCTAAAAATACATGTAGGGTTTCCCTAGCATCACACATGATCCCGAGAAGGAGGCATGGTGGAAACAATGCTGAAGAAACTGCAAACACACGACTGACTCACAGGCAGAAGCAAAAGATCAAAAGACCTTGCCCCAGATTATCATCATTCGCAGCACACCATGATATAAAGGATCATGGTGACTTTGAGTAGAGAACAATGAGAAGCCATAAAAGATTAACAAGATCCAAAGGAAAAAATCCAAGACCAAAATGAGAACTCCAAAAATACATCCTTTGCCAAGGAGAGACATTTGATGTGATTGATTGATTGATGGTGGGAAGATTGGTCTGAATATGTGGAAGGATACATCGACGCGGACCTAGTGTGCTTGGTGGAAGATTAGGTCAGACAGGAAGGATACAACTGAGGGGACCTGTGATTAGGCTTAGGTCAGACAAAATAGAAGCATACATCTGTGCGGACCCGATGCTGATGGGGAGAATGTTGTGTTGGTGATTGGCAAATGATGCAGTTAAAGAATAATCAATGTGATCAAGAATGGTCGACAATTGATATTGTTGAAGGACAAGGCCAGGTAGGACAAGATTTTTGATCAAATACTACTGCAGGACTAACAAGGATATGTACAACAAGAAGCAAGGATATTTACAATGGATATGTACAAAAGCTCAAGATTAGGATGTACAAAGAACTTGGGGATGAAGCTGAAACTCCAAAGATATGCAAGATGATGCCCCAGTTGGGCTAGAAAGCCAAGACAGACTGATGGTGGATGGTGTGTCCTGAGATGACATGGATTTTGGGAAGGACATATCCCAATGATGATGATTGGATTGAGATCAAGGTTTGCTACAAGACTAAGGATGTGGTTTGATCGGTTGGCTTGATCTTGGATGTTGGATTTTGGATAGCTAGAGGATGTGGAGAGGATTGTAAGATTGCTAGAAGACTGCTAGGAATAGTTGGATATGGATGAATGGAATTGGATTGCAATGAGGGTAGCCTATAGCTAGATACCAATGACAAGGGAAGATACTAGGTGATGGAAAGATGGAGGAAATGCTTAGGATGAGGATGATGGAACTGCTAGGAGATTTGGATGGAGGAAGATTGGGATTTGGATGGAAGAATGCTTGAGGATTGGATAAAGGAAGATTTGGGAAGATTGGATGGCAGATTTGCTTGAGGATTGGAAGATGGACTACTGGAGGAACTGCAGAGGGATCTAGATAGAGGAATGCTTAGGGAGATTGGATGGTGGATTTGCTTAAGGATTAGAAGATGGAATGCTGGAGGAACCGCTGAGGGATCTGGATAGAGGAATGCTCAAGGGTTGGATGGTGGATTTGCTTAAGGATTGGAAGATGGAAGATTTTGGATGAAAGATAGTCTCCAAGGAATATGTCACCAAGGAATAAGATGCCCCCTACTTAGGATAGTTCATTCATTTTAGAGGCATTAGGATGGGGTATGATTCAACAGAAGATATGCTGACAAGAGAATGAGGAAGGTAGATGGAAGCTAGGATGAATGGATTGGATAGAGGATATGTAGCTGAAAGGTGTGATGGATGCCAAGAAAGTGCCCAAAAGCATGTATACCTGGTAGTCTTTGTTTTGTCATCAAGATCCAAAGGAGGATGAAGGAGGTGATAGACAAATGGGATGGAGGAGATGTTGGATAAAGATGGAAGAAGGGAATGGCCCCCAACTGTAGAAAGGAATTGGGGGGGAGCCTACGCATGATGCCTGTTTGCTAGATTTTCACCATGGTACTTGTCCAAGGCACTTGAATTGCCAAGTTTTCACCATAGGATGAATCTTTTTCTCTTTTCTTTTTTGATACCTTTCTCTTTATTTTTTCAATTTATTTTTTTTTTATGGATTTTCTGATTTTCTGCCGACTTTGTGCTGATCTTTCACTGATATGCTGATTGATTTCTGACTTGTTGTTGATTCTCTGATTTGGTACTACCTTCTGATTTGATGTTGACTTTCTGATTTTGCTAACCTGCTGATTTCTTTGATTTGTTGCTAACTTTCTTCATTGATCTTCTAATTTGCTTGGATGTTGGTACAGCTTCGCTAGGATGGATGGATTTATGCAAAATCACAAATTGGATGGGGTAGATGGGATATATGGTGGTAGAAATTGTTTGGATGGAAAGATGGAAAGTGATAATGATAGGGAGATGTTGTCAAGATCAACATTGGCACATGTTGTGGGGGAGATGGATGAAGCAGATAGGACGTGGAAGATAGAGGTGGATGTGATGGAGGATTTATGTTAGGAGATTTCAAATCTTTGGGACCCAAAATAGATTTAGGAGATGGAGGAGAAGACTGGGTAGCTGGGGGATTAGAAACTTTGGATGCCATTACGGATGTTTCTTTTAGATGCATTACATCTTTTTGCTTTGGGATCCACATCATTTTTGCTTGAGCTTTGGTGGGCCTTTGTGGCCATTGGTATGCATTAGATTTTTCTTTTTCTTTGCTGGGCCTTTGCAGCCATTGGGATGCTTCAAATTTTGGTTTTTCTTTGATGGGCCTTTGTGGCCATAGGGATGCTTTGGATTGCTTGATTGGATTTTTCTTTTCTTGAGCATGTCATTTAGACTGGACATGGAAATCTTTGGATTTTTGTGGATATTTCCCTTTATTCATATTGGATATGGCATCCAAATTGTGGGGAGCATCGAAGTGAATATGAGGAGATGTACGGGATGGAGGAAATGTGGATGGAGAGATGGAAGGAGATCGGTAGATAGGATATGTGGGCATGTGCCTTTGTTGATCCCAACTAGGGGTGTTTGGATTTTGGATGAAAGACTGAGTAGGATAAGATGAGGGATGATATTTTGGGATGTAAGGTCCCAAAATGGATTTGGTATGTAGAGGATATGTGCTAGAAGATTTTGGGACATAGGGACCCAAAATGGATTTGGAGGATGAAGGAGGAATGTGATAGGTTATCTTTGGTTGTAACGATGGAGGAGGAGGAATGGTGTTGTATTCTTTGGAAGATGTGATGGTGGGTTTGGAAGAATGCTTGAATTTAGCTGTAGTTGTACCAACATTTCTGGAGGAAGTTCCTTCTTTTGATGCATGACCAATGCCACATAACTTTGGATGTTTCTTGTCTTGAATGGGCTCTAGATTTCCTTGTTCACAAGAGCCTAGGCCTTTGCCTTGATAATTCCATTTCTTGAGCATTTTATCCAAACAAGGATATTTCTGACATGGGGAATATGATAAACATCCAATTTTTGGTTCCCTAATGGAAGATATAGAGCTTATTGCTTTTGCTTCAAGTGGGCTGCCTTTGACAAACATAAGTGATCCAAGAGGATATAGTGATGGTAGTGGGATAGTTTGGATTGGAAGATCCTCAAGAGGAGAGGATATGATGGTGGGATTTTGACTGGGATTGGGGGATGGTAATGGATCTTCAGTTGGATAAACTAGGATGATAGGATCTTGGATTGGAGGAATTAGGATTGTAGGATTTTGGATTGGGGGTGATGGAAGCAATAGAACATGTGATGGGGGAAGTGAAAGGATTGGATCTTGATTATCTTCAATGGGTACTTCAACATGCTTTTGGACAAGATCTTGACATGGTAGGACTTGTGTGGATAGAGTGATGGGGGGTGTATGGATGGATTCTTTAGAGTGGGTGGATGGAAGGATGGGAGATTTTGTAGCTGTGATGTCTAGAAGAAGGAAGAACTCTTCAAATGGTATGGATGAAAGGATGGAATATTTTGTAGCTGTGATGGTAGGAAGAGGGGTGAACTTATGAGGCTCATCAGATATGCTTTGGATGATGCTAGGGGGAGGTAATGTTGGTAGCCATTGGATGGAGACTTCAGATGGAAGGGACTCAATGATGCTAGGAGATGGAAGAGGATCAATCTACGGAAGATAGATGATAGATGGGAGTGATGAATGGGCCCCATCAATGATGGCTTCACATGAAGTTTTGAGATGGCTTGGCTCTTCAACTCTAGGAGTGTGATTTGTTGTTGTCTTCCTTGTGAAACTCCTTGGAGACTTTCATGGTGAAAAAGGATTAGAAGATGGAGGAGATGGAGAGCTAGGATAATCCTCACACAATGATGGGGTGGAAGAAGGGGAACCTACTTGAGGGGATGATGGTGCAAACAAGGAGCTAGAGGATGGTGGGTTTGGATAGTACACATAGGTAGGTTTAGAGGAAGCTTGTGAACTTGATGGACTATTGGATGAGGTAGGAATGATGGATTGAGGTACGGGATATGAAGTAGACTGAAGGGTGCATTCTTTTTGTGGGAGGGGATTTGAAAAAACATGGGTTTGAATGGAGGACGGTGGTTTGAGATAGAATGGTGGATTGGGGAAAAGGATTGGAAGACTTGGTGTTTGACTTTGAAAGGGTTTTGGAGGATAAGTGGATGGAGGTTTTAGATAAGGGAAGTAGCGTGAAGTGTTTTGAGGGGATGGTGGTGATTAGGATATGACCATAGCAGGAGATGGAGGTATGAAGGATGCATATGGAGGATGTGTAGGTTTAAGATAGGGATAAGTTGCGGATGGATAAGATAATGGATTTTCCATGCCGAGGACATGAAAGGGAGTGCTAGTGGATAAGTGTGAAGGCATGATAGGATATTTTGGAGGAATGATTGGATGCTGGGGAATGTTTGGAGCAAACTTGCTAAGATTTTCAAAATATGCATTGTGATCTACAAGGCTTTCATCATCATCAGGATAGGATGGATTGAGAGGAGAGACATAATAACCAAACTCATCATAATAATTTTGAGACATGCTGACTTGAGGATGAGTTGGATAAGGACAAAGATGGATTGGAAGACTAAGACTCAGATTGGAATGATTGACACGTGTAGACACCTAAAAATCCTTTAGAAAATAAAGTATTTTTATTTTCTAAAAAATTCCTAATGACATCATCATTTGTTAATTAATTAATTATTTAATTAATTAAATTATTTTTATGTCATTAAATCCATTTATCTTAATTAAAAATATTTAATTAAGAAATCCCTCCCAAAAATGTTGAAATCTTATTTAAACATTATTTCCCTATTTATTAATTATTTTAATTAATAAATTGACCAAAAATCCCAAAATAAATTATTTATTTATTTTTTGCCCAAAACTTGGCCAATTTCCTTAAAACCACTAAACTCTTCTAGAATCTTCTAATCCCTTCTTAATTTTGATTAAAAGGCTAATCCCATCTTTTCTAACCCTAATCTCAACTCAAAATATTTAATTAAGATTAAATATTTAATATTTATTAAATATATTTTAATAAATATTCCCAAAACCAAAAGCCTTTCGAATGAATAAACATTTATTCCATAAAACCTAAGAAAAACTCTAGACTCTTCTAGAAACTTCTCAACCCAACCTCTTCACCCATCCTAATCCTAAATCCCCCTAATCCTAATCCTAATCCTACCCCTAAACATTTGCACAATCCTAACCAAGCTTAAGACTTTCCTAAACCAAAGCAAAGTCTCCACTTCCAAATATCTCAACTACAAAACATTCAATGCATCCACAAAGTCATCAAAGTCCCTTAAAGGCTCATTCAATGCTCTTACAAGCACTTATGAGGGGAGTTATGAGCTTTGAGCCCCCTTTGTTGACTCATCTTTACCCTTCCCTTCATCCACTCACCTTGTGACATGTGTCACCTCCTGATTGGCTGTAGACTAGCACAATCCATGTGCTCCCCTTTGAATGAATCTTGGCCTCTCTTAAGGATTTCAATCCTGGCCACTCATTCTTCCTTCCCAAATCCTATAAATACCCCTCCTTTCAAGAGCAAATCAATTAGCTTAACTTTTATTCTCATGCATTTTTATCATGCCCTTTTATTTCTAGACTTAGCACAAATCATTCTAATTTAGTTTACTTTCAAGCATTTTAGCTCATCATAGCTTAAAAATAATGGATTAACATAGTTTTTATTGTTGTTTTGCATAGCATAGTATCATATCACATCTCTATTTGGTCTAAAATCAATCTTAGCATAAATCTCATGTAGCTTAATCTTCATTTCAGCATCATTTGGATCCTTGAGGCCTTAAGGGCAAATCAGGTGTTCTATACCCATTATTGTGCCATTTTTTAGGGTTTTCATGAGTCTCAAACCATCTTAGAATGCATTAGAGTATGCTCCAAGTGCTTAGAGAGCACACCCACATCCCTCTTATCAGAGAAAATCAAATAGTGCTTGGGTGCACCTGTTTAGGCTCAATCTGAGGTGGCTAGCTTAAAGTTTTCTTTGTTTTGCATTGAGTTCATGCTTAGACTAACATCTAATCATTGTTTGGCTTGAAGTCCTTCAAAGCAGGTACCCTCAAAAGCCTAGTCCACATTCTGGCACACCCGGTGGGAGTCAAACAACAATCAGCTTGATCAAATCACACTTTTTCACTCTTGGTGTCGCAGAAAATGAAAGAAATGTCACCTGCAAGAAATGAAGTCGCGCCTCCAGCCATTTTAGTCACGCCTACAGGCAGTCAAATCATGCCTATGAGCTCTGAAATGATGCCTACAAATTGACAGTTTATCACCATCAGTAATTTCTTTTCTATCTTATTTCTTATTATGTCACCTCTGCATAAAAAGAAATCACGCCTTTGTATAAAGAAATCATGCCTTTGCATAAAGAAATCATGCCTTTGCAGAAAGAAATCATGCCTTTGTAGAAAGAAATCACGCGTTTGCAGAAAGAAATCATGCGTATGAAAAAAGAAATCATGTGTTTGCAAAAAGAAATCACGCATTTGCATAAAGAAATCACGCATTTGCAAAAATAAATCACGCATTTGTAGAAAGAAATCACACGTTTGCAAAAAGAAAGCACGCGTATGAAAAAAAAATCATGCGTTTGCAAAAAGAAATTACGCGTATGCATAAAAAGATCATGTGTATGCATATTTTGGTCACGCTTAGGCATATTTAAATGCCACCTATCAATTTTTTGGTGTTGCTTCTACATTTTCCAGTGTCGCGTATACTCTAGACAATGTCGCTATGACTGTGTTTTTTGTCTTAATTTGTTCTCAGATTCATAACAGCAAAGGTCAAACAAATCTTGAATGAAATTAAGGAAAAATAAAATTAAGTCCTAAGAGTCATTATCATTTTGAAAATCAAACACAATCTTGAATGATCTAAATTGGAAAGAATAAGCATCCCTATTCCTTCTTCTTTGAATTTCAGTTCAAACAAAATCTTGAATGATCTAAGGATAAAACAAAGCTCTTTTCAAAGTTCTTAAATCAACTCACAAATCTCAATCTTGAATGCCCAAAAGGAAATAACTTGCAAGCGCTCAAATCATTTACCTTTTGGAGAAAGAACAAATCAAACCTTAAGCACTTGTGTCTTCAAATTCAAAGTTCAGACAAACTTAATCAATTCAGGAAAAAGAAAAACTTGCTTGATGTGCATCTAGGAGCTTTACATTTTTTTTATAATCCTGTTAAAGTAAGCAACGTAGAACATTTTGGACTTGGACAAGTTCACTTGTTCTACTTTTAGCAAGGCCTGTCCAGGGAGAAAAGTGCTTCCTCCTTGGAGAATGACCTCAAACCGGTATCCCCCCCAGCCGGTATATAAATAAAGTGAAGGCAAAAAGTACCCACTTATATCTCCTAATCCACAGGCGTCTTGTGCCAAATGCAAATGTCTGGGGAAAGGTAAATATTCCTCCCCCAATGTTGTTGGCTAGGCTCTTAAGTGAGTCATAGGCAGTCAGCATAACCGGGTATGGAGACTCCATGGAACTATTAAAAACCTGATAAGATAGAGGCTACCCTATCTACATCTGAAAGTATCAAAATCCTTGTGCAAGGATCGATCCAAGGGGTTTACCGGATCACCTCAAGATTACTCACCATTTGTATTCCCTTTTAGGGGGTACCAAGCTGTGGTCAAGCGATTTTGATACTCACCTTCCTTAGGTAGACCTGCTTGAAGTGCTTGACAGTCAAAAAATTTGTGAAAACATTGTTGGAACATACACTTTCAAAGGTTTATCAGAGTCAGTTATCCTGTTTGTATCCCACAAGGTTGCTTTGTCCCTTGTGGAGATTGCTTTTCTAAAAATCTTTGTGTAAATCTATCCTTTTCCATTGGAAAACATCAAACTAATTTACAACTTGGTTCACGATACTTAGAATAGCCGTGTCAGTCCAAATCCTCCAAAATCCAAAAAATGTCCAAAACTTGCAGAATCTCAAATCATGGTCTTCCAGTCATATCCAATCCAATCTTGTCATCCTTTCATCCTATCTTAGGTTAGCTGAGTCATCTTGGTCATCCCCCATCCCCTTGTCTATCTTCCTCTAGAGTCAGTCTTCTTCCAATCTTAAGCCAAATCCAATCCTAGTATTATCCTATCAGTCATCCCAACCTGAGTCTTAGTCTTCCATTCCATCTTCGTCCTTATCCAACTCATCCACAAGACAGCATGTCTCAAAACTATTATGATGAGTTTGGTTATTATGTCTCTCCCCTCAATCCATCCTATCCCAAAGATGATGAAAGCCTTGTAGATCACGATGCATATTTTGAAAATCTTAGCAAGTTTTCTCCAAACATCCCCCAGCATCCAATCATTCCTCCAAAATATCCTATCATGCCTTCACGCTTATCCACTAGCACTCCCTTTCATGTCCTTAGCAAGGCAAATCCATTATCTTATCCATCCACACCTTATCCTTATCTTAAACCTACACATCCTCCATATGCATCCTTCATACCACCATCTCCTGCTATGGTCATATCCCAATCACTACCATCCCTTCAAAAAACTTCACGCTACTTCCCTTAGCTAAAACCTCCATTCACTCATCCTCCAAATCATTCTCAAAACCAAAATCCTAGTCTTCCCATCCTTTATCCAAACCCTCCATCCACTCATCCTCTAAATCAATCTCAAAACCAAAAACCAAGTCTTCCAATCCTATTTCCCAACCCACCATCCTCCAGCTCCTCATCTGCACTGTCATCCCCTCAAGAAAGTTCCCTTTTATCCACTCCATCTTCATGTAAGGATTATCCTAGCTCTCCATCTCCTCCACATTCCAATCCTTCTTCACCATGAAAGTCTCCAAGGAGTTTCACAAAGAAACCAATAACAAATCCCACACCTAAAGTTGAAGAGCCAAGCCATCTCAAACCTTCATGTGAAGCCATCATTGATGAGGCCCATCCATCGCTTCCATCTGTCATTTATCTTCCATACATTGATCCTCTTCCATCTCCTAGCATCATTGAGTCCCTTCCATCTGAAGTCTCCATCCAATGCCTACCAACATCACCTCCTCCTAGCATTATCCAAAGCACATCCAGTGAGCCCCATGAGTTCACCCTTCTTCCTACCATCATAGCTACAGAATCTCCCATCCTTCCATCCACCCCATCTAAAGGGTCCATCCATACATCCCCCAACACTCTATCCACATAAATCCTATCATGTCAAGATCTTTCCCAAAAGCATGTTGAAATACTCATAGAAGAAAATCAAGACCCAATCCCTTCACTTCCCCCATCACATGTTCTATTACTTCCATCACCCCCAATCCAAAATCCTACAATCCCAATTCCTCCAATCCAAGATCCTATCATCCCAGTTTCTCCATCTCAAGATCTGTTACTATCTCCCAATCCTAGTTAAGATCCCATCATCCCATCCTCTCCTCTTGAGGATTTTCCAATCCAAACTATCCAGCTCCCAACACTCTATCCTCTCGGTCCACTTACATTTGTCAGAGGTAGCCCACTTGAAGCAAAAGTAATAAGTTCCATATCTTCCAACAAGGAATCAAAAACTAGATGTTTGTCATATTCCCCAAGTCAGAAATATCCTTGTTTGGATAAAATGCTCAAGAAATGGAATTATCAAGGCAAAGGCCTAGGCATCCATGAACAAGGAAATCTGGAGCCTATCCAAGACAAGAAACATCCAAAGTTATGTGGAATTGGTCACACATCAGAAGAAGGCACTTCCTCTAGAAATGTTGGTACAGCTAAAGCTAAATTCAAGCATCCTTCCAAACCCACCATCACATACAACACCATTCCTCCTCCTCCATCATTACAACCTAGGACAACCTATCACATTCCTCCATCCTCCAAATCCATTTTGGGTCCCTATGTCCCAAAATCTACCAGAACATATCCTCCACATACCAAATCCATTTTGGGCCCTTACATCCTAAAATATCATCCCCCATCTTATCCTACTTAGTTCTTCATCCAAAATCCAAGCATCCCTAGTCAAGATCAACAAAGGCACATTCCCACATATCCTATCTACCAATCTCCTTCCATCTCTCCATCCATATTTCCTCCATCCCACACATCTCCTCATATTCAATCCAATGCCCCTTGCAATTTGGATGCCATATCCAATATGAATAAAAGGAAATATCCACACAAATCTAAGGATTTTCATGTCTAGTCTAAACGACATGGTCAACTAAAGAAAAATCCAATCAAGCAATCCAAAGCATACCAATGGCCACAAAGGCCCACCAAAGCTAAAGCAAAAATGATGTGGATCCCAAAGCAAAAAGATGTAATGCATCTAAAAGAAACATCCACAATGGCATCCAAAGTTGCTAATCCCCTAGCTACTCAGTCTTCCCCTCCATCTCCTAAATCTATTTTGGGTCCCAAAGATTTGAAATCTCCTAGCACAAATCCTCCATCATTTCCACATCTATCTTCTACATCCCATCAACTTCATCCATCTCCCCCGCAACATGTGCCAATGTTGATCCTGACAACATCCCCCTATCATGATCACTTTCCATCCAAACACTTTCTACCACCATATATCCCATCTACCCCATCTAATTTGTGCTTTTTCATAAGTCCATCCATCCTAGCGAAGCTGTACCAACATCCAAGAAAATTAGAAGATCAGTGAAGAAAGTCAGCGACAAATCAGAGAAATCAGTAGGGCAGCAAAATTAGAAGGTCAGCATCAAATTAGAAGGTAATACCAAATCAGAGAATCAACAACAAGTCAGAAATCAATTAGCATATCAGTGAAAGATCAGCACAAAGTCAGCAAAAATTTAGAAAATCCATAAAAATTGGAAAAAATCAAGAGAAAAGTATCAAAAAAGAAAAGAGAAAAATATTCATCCTATGGTGAAAACTTGGTAATTCAAGCACCTTGGACAAGTACCATGATGAAAACCTGGCAAACAGGCATCATGCGTAGGACCCCCCCAATTCCTTTCTACAGTTGGGGGCCATTCCCTTCTATCACCATCTTATCCAACATCTCCTCCATCCCATTTGTCTCTCACCTCCTTCATCCTCCTTTGGATCTTGGTGAAAAAAATAAAGACTACTAGGTATACATGCTTTTTGGCACCTTCTTGGCATCCATCACACTTTTTAGCTACATATCCTCTATCGAATCCATTCATCCTAGCTTCCATCTACCTTCCTCATCCTCTTATCGACATATCTTTTGTCAAATTGTACCCCATCCTACTGCCTCTGAATGAATGAACTATCCTAAGCAAGGGGCATCTTTTTCCTTGGTGACATATTCCTTCGAGACTATCTTTCATCCAAAATCTTCCATCTTCCAATCCTTAAGGAAATCCACCATCCAATCTCCCCAAGCATTCCTCCATCCATATCCCTCAGCGGTTCCTCCAGCATTCCATCTTCCAAACCTCAAGCAAATCTACCATCTAATCTCCCCAAGCATTCCTCCATCCATATCCCTCCAGCATTCCATCTTCCAAACCTCAAGCAAATCCGTCATCCAATCTCCCCAAATCTTCCTCTATCCAATCCTCAAGCATTCTTCCATCCAAATCCAAATCTTCCTCCATCCAAATCTCCTAGCAGTTTCATCATCCTCATCCTAAGCATTTCCTCCATCTTTCCTTCACCTCATATCTTCCCTTGTCATTGGTATCTAGCTATAGGCTAGCCTCATTGTAATCCGATGCCATTCATCCCTATCCAAACATTCCTAGCAATCTTCTAGCCATCTTCCAATCCTATCCACATCCTCTAGCTATCCAACATCCAAGATCAAGCCAACCAATCCAATCACATCCTTAGTCTTGTAGCAGACCCTAATCTCAATCCAATCATGATCATTGGGATATGTCCTTCCCAAATCCGTGTCATTTCAGAACACATCATCCATCACCAGTCCATCTTGGCCTTCCAACCCAACTGGGGCATTGTCCTGCATATCTTTGGAGCTTCAGCTTCATCCCCAGGTTCTTTGTACATCCTAATTCTGAGTCTTGTACCATAGCATCAGTCGTGTCTCCACCTAAACTCATTTGTACATATGTGTCTTTAGGTCCCATCCTTTGTGTTAATCAGCCCTTGTCGCTATCTTGTTGTAGATATCCTTGTTAGTCCTGCAGCAGTATTTGATCAGAACACTTTGTCCTACCCAGCCTTGTACTTCAGCAACATCAATTTTTGACTATCCTTGATCACTGTGACTATCTTTGAACCACATCATTTGTCAGTCAGCAACACAAAATTCTCCCCATCAGCATCAGGTCTGCACAGATGTATGCTTCTATTTTGTCTGACCTAAGCCTAATCACGGGTCCCCTTAGTTGTATCCTTCTTGTCTAACCTAATCTTCCACCAAGCACACCAGGTCCGTGTCGATGTATCCTTCCACACATTCAGACCAATCTTCCCGCCATCAATCAAATCAAATCTCTCTCCTTGGCAAAGGTTGTCTTTTGGAGTTATCATTTTGACCTTGGATTTTGTCCTTTGGGTCTTGTTAATCTTTTATGGCTTCTTGTTGCTCTCTACTCAAAGTCGCCATGATCCTTTATATCATGGTGCGCTGCAAATGAGGATAATTTGGGGCAAGGTCTTTTGATCTTTTGCTTCTACCTGTGATTCAGTCGTGTGTTTGTGGTTTCTTCAGCATCATTTCCACCATGCTTCCTCTTGGGTTCATGCCTGATGCTAGGGCAACCCTGTGTGTCTTTTTAACATCAATCCTCTGCAACACTAGTGACAAGGCCTTGTGATCCTAGTATCCTTGGCAGGTCTCTAGTATTGCTATATTAAACTAGGTTGTGCTTTCCACCTTTGCACTTGCAGCTTCCCCCAATCCCCTGCATCTTGCATCATATAGATTAATCTTGCATCTTACATCTCTCATGTAGCTGTATCCTACATTTTTCCTTTCATCTCATCTTGTATTCACCCATCTTTTCTCTTGGAAGCTTGGTTATTTATCTCCCCTTCTTCCTAGGCCCTTCCTTCTTTGTTTCCTTTCGAGAAAATTCTACAACGTTTACTCCTTCCATTATTTTCTCGAGGGGGCACAACCCCTAATTCCTCTAAATTCTATCCTTGGGCATCTTAGTTTCTTGTCTTTGATGCCATGCCACTTGTGGCATCACATCAAAGAGGGGCAAAATGTAGACACCTAAAAATCTTTTAGAAAATAAAGTATTTTTATTTTCTGAAAAATCCCCGATGACATCATCATTTGTTAATTAATTAATTATTTAATTAATTAAATTATTTTTATGTCATTAAATCCCTTTATCTTAATTAAAAATATTTAATTAAGAAATCCCTCCCAAAAATGTTTAAATCTTATTTAAACATTATTTCCCTATTTATTCATTATTTTAATTAATAAATTGACCAAAAATCCCAAAATAAATTATTTATTTATTTTTTGCCCAAAACTTGGCCAATTTTCTTAAAACCAGTAACCTCTTCTAGAATCTTCTAATCCCTTCTTAATTTTGATTAAAAGGCTAATCCCATCTTTTCTAACCCTAATCTCAACTCAAAATATTTAATTAAGATTAAATATTTAATATTTGTTAAATATATTTTAATAAATATTCCCAAAACCAAAATCCTTTGGAATGAATAAACATTTATTCCATAAAACCTAAGAAAAACTCTAGACTCTTCTAGAAACTTCTCAACCCAACCTCTTCACCCATCCTAATCCTAAATCCCCCTAATCCTAATCCTAATCCTACCCCTAAACATTTGCACAATCCTAACCAAGCTTAAGACTTTCCTAAACCAAAGCAAAGTCTCCCCTTCCAAATATCTCAACCACAAAACATTCAATGCATCCACAAAGTCATCAAAGTCCCTTAAAGGCTCATTCAATGTTCTTACAAGCACTTATGAGGGGAGTTATGAGCTTTGAGCCCCCTTTGTTGACTCATCTTTACCCTTCCCTTCATCCACTCACCTTGTGACATGTGTCACCTCCTGATTGGCTGTAGACTAGCACAATCCATGTGCTCCCCTTTGAATGAATCTTGGCCTCTCTTAAGGATTTCAATCCTGGCCACTCATTCTTCCTTCCCAAATCCTATAAATACCCCTCCTTTCAAGAGCAAATCAATTAGCTTAAGTTTTATTCTCATGCATTGTTATCATACCCTTTTATTTCTAGACTTAGCACAAATCATTCTAGTTTAGTTTACTTTCAAGCATTTTAGCTCATCATAGCTTAGAAATAATGGATTAACATAGTTTTTATTGTTGTTTTGCATAGCATAGCATCATATCACATCTCTATTTGGTCTAAAATCAATCTTAGCATAAATCTCATGTAGCTTAATCTTCATTTCAGCATCATTTGGATCCTTGAGGCCTTAGGGGAAAATCAGGTGTTCTATACCCATTATTGTGCCATTTTTTGGGGTTTTCATGAGTCTCAAACCATCTTAGAATGCATTAGAGTATGCTCCAAGTGCTTAGAGAGCACACCCACATCCCTCTTATCAGATCAAATCAAACAGTGCTTGGGTGCACCTGTTTAGGCTCAATCTGAGGTGGCTAGCTTAGAGTTTTCTTTGTTTTGCATTGATTTCATGCTTAGACTAACATCTAATCATTGTTTGTCTTGAAGTCCTTCAAAGTAGGTACCCTCAAAAGCCTAGTCCACAACAGGATCAGACTAGGATTTTGACTCAATTTTGGAAGAAAACTAACTTTAGAGGAAGACAGACAAGGGGATTGGGGATGACCGAGATGAATCTGCTAACCTAAGATAGGAGGAAAGGATGACAAGATTGGATTGAATATGACTTGAAGACCATGGTTTGAGATTTTGAAAGCTTTGGACATTTTCTAGATTTTGTGAGGATTTGGACTGACATGGCTGTTCTGAGTATCTTGAACCAAGTTGTAGATCAGTTTGATGTTTTTTCGATGGCAAAGGATAGATTTCAACAAAGATTTTTGGAAAAGAAATCTCCACAAGGGACAAAGCAACCTTGTGAGATACAAACAAGATAATTGACTCTGATAAAGCTTTGAAAAGTGTATGTTCCAACAATGTTTTCCCAAATCCTTTGACTATCAAGCACTTCAAATAGATCTACCTAAGGAAGGTGAGTATCAAAATCACTTGCCCACAGCTTGGTACCCACTAGAAGGGAATACAAATGGTGAGTAATCTTGAGGCGACCTGATAAACCCCTTGGAATCGATCCTTGCACAAGGATTTTGATACTTTCAAATGTAGATAGGGTAGCCTCTATTTTATCAAGTTTTTAATAGTTCCGTGGAGTCTCCATACTCGGTTATGCTGACCGCCTGTGACTTACTTAAGAGCCTAGCCAACAACACCAGGGGAGGAATATTTACCTGTCCCCATACATTTGCATTTGGCACAAAACACCCATGGATTAGGAGATATAAGTGAGTACTTTTTGCCTTCACTTTATTTATATTCCAGCCAGGGGGGATACCGGTTTGAGGTCATTCTCTGAGGAGGAAGCACTTTTCTCCCTGGATAGGCCTCGCTAAAAGTAGAATAAGTGAACTTGTCCGAGTCCAAATGTTCTACGTTGCTTACTTTAACAGGTTTTATAGAAAATAAAAGCTCCTAGATGCACATCAAGTAAGTTGTTCTTTTTCCCAATTTGATTAAGTGATGTTTGAATTTGAATAACTGAAGACACAAGTGTTTAGGCTTTGGTTTGTTCTTTTTCCAAAAGATTTTTTGAGCGTTTGCAGCTGCTTTGACTTGGGCATTCAAGATTGAATTATCGTGTTGATTTAGAACTTTGAAGTGCTTTGTTTTGTCCTTAAGGCATTCAAGATTGAATTTGTGATTTTCTTGAATTGAAAAGGAGGGAATAGAGATGCTTGTTCTTTCCAATTTAGATCATTCAAGATTGTGTTTGATTTTCAAAATGATAATGACTCTTAGGACCTAAGTTCATTTCCCTTATTTCATTCAAGATTTTTTTTTGACTTTTGCTTAAGAAAAATGAATCCAATATCAATCTGAGAACAAAGGTGACATGAACTTGAAAGTTCAAAGGTGACAGGAACTTGTGCATAGGCGACAGGAAAAAGTTCATAGGTGACAGGAACTTGTATATAGGTGATAGGAGCCTTTGTATAGGTGATAGAGAAAGGCTCACAGGCAGCAGGAGCTTGTGCAAAGGCAACAGGAAAAAGTTCATAGGTGACAAAAACTTGTGCACAAGCGATAGTAAAAAGTTCACAGGTGACAGCAAGTTATGTATAGGTGACAGTAACTTGTTTATAAGCGATAGTGAAATGTGCATAGGCGACAGTAAAACATGTATAGGCGATAGGAACTTGTTTATAAGCGACAATGAAATGTTTACAAGTGATAAATGAAATGTTGATAGGCAATAGTGAAATGTTTACAGGTGATAAATGAAATGTTGATAGGCGATAATGAAGTAATTACAGGCATGAATACTTCAGTTGTAGGCAACAGAAAAGAAGTTAAGATAGAATAGAAGTTATCGAGCACTGAATTCTTCAGGAAATAGGCATCGATACAGAGCTTGTAGGCATGATCATACTCTTTGTAGGCATGACTAAACTATGTTTAGGCATGACTGAACTATGTGTAGGTGACATTTTATTTATTTCCTGCAAATTATTCATGAAAAATGGCAAATATGAGAGTACAAAGTATGATCTAATCAAGCTGATTTGTGGGTTTGGGTCCCACCAGGCATGCTAGAATGTGGACAAGGCTTTTTGAGGATACCTATTTTGAAAGACTCAAACCAAACAAAGATTAGGTTTTAGTCTAGCATGAAATCAATCCAAAAAAAATAAAACTCTAAACTAAGCCACCTCAGATTGAGCTAAGACAGGTGCACCCAAGCACTGTTTGATTTGCTCTTGCTTAAGGGGATATGGGTGTGCTCTCTAAGCACTTGGAGCATGTTACTTATGCATTTTAGGATGGATTGAGATCCATGAAAACCTCAAAAATGGCACAAAATAGGTATAGAACACCTAATTTGCCCCACAAGGTAAACCTCCTATTATTCCCAAATTCAATGGAAATTGCTATTATTATGGAAAGTATGGTCATCAAGCTTATGAATGTAGAGCTAAGCTAAATGCTAACCATCTTGCTATGGAAAAATTATGCTACACCTATAATAAGCATGGACACACTGCAGGGGAATGTAAGGAAGAAATGAAGCAAGTATGGACTCCTAAGCAATAGACACAACACAAGCCCTATCAACCAAGGAGACAAGGTAATTATTATGTTTGGGATTATAACACATGGGCTAATTGTATTGCATGTGGTAGATATGGGCACATTGCAGCAAATTGTAACAGGAAAAGATGGGCTAGACAATCAAAAATTTGGACCAAAACTGGAATGGCATGTTTGCATTGTCACAAGGTTAGTCATTTAAGCAAGGATTGCAGAGACCGAGCACTAGAAGAAAATCATGTATTTGAGAGTGGAAACACTATTATAGATATCATGCAAATTAGGAGCACTATGTAGAGAAAGGCATCTAATGAGAATGCTAAGTCAAGTAATGCTATCGGTGAAACCTCATCCACTGGATTGGGTGGCATTGGTGCCTCCACCTAAGGCAATATAGGTATGTATGGGACTGGTATTTCAAAATGATCATATCTTACATATAGTTCCCTATATATGATAGACACATACCAAATCTACATGAATTAAAATGCATTATGACTTATATGTTAAGAACTAACAAAGTTGCATAGTCAATAAAAGCTAGACCAAGAGTTGGTTACCCATCGATAATCACTATACAAGGTTAACCGAGCACATGTATCAACTGATGAAGAAAATTGTGTGTCAACTGAGCTATTGATATCCTATAGTCTTTATTGAGCTAATAGCTATTATGAACTAAAAGGTAGGTCAAGCATTTAATGCACAAAAAATTGAGCAGGAATATCTAAAAATCTATAAATACATGGGAAATAGAGTTCATTTTTACATTGCAATTTCGAAGACCGAAGATTTAAGAGAGAAAACTTTGAGCTAAAATTTTTTAGAAGGATTGAAGGCTACTGTAGATCGAACCGACAACACTCTTTGATGATTTTGAGTAAGTTTATTTGCTACCAAACACTTTATTAACTTCCTCCTTACCAAAACTCTAAATGAATTTATGGCATCTACATTGTCAGCAAGCAAATCACACAGTGTTGAGGAAGAAGTAGATCTGATAGTTAGAGCTAATTTTAACGAACCTGAGTACAAACCACACCCCAAAGTTGCATCACAAATAGATTCAATGGGAACTTTCTCAAGCATCCCAGCTAGGTTTTTGTTAATAGAAGACGTACGGTCATTAATTCATTTCAAGATTGGAGAAGTAGGAAACTTTGAAACTATGGTTGTGTATCAACAATTGTGTGGCGCTGATGGAAAATTAAAACCAGAATACAACCTAATTGAGAAATCAGGACTGTCATGCACCATACACTTTCCATATAAGTTCAAAATAGAATGGATAAGGATTCTACTGAGTCAGTATCAGGATGAGAAATTTTGGCTGGATAAACTAGTAGAGGTCACAAAGAAAATGCTAAGTAGGGTCACTGGCTACCCTACAACTGATAAGGCTAAGGCTTTCCAAAGCTCTTCTTGAGATGATGTTGAGAAGAACACTAGAGCTATGTGGGATGATCAAGCATTAAATATTTCAATAATCAAAGACCCAATAGTAAAATTTGTGTCACATGTGATCGAGTACAAGATATTTCAGTCAAGCAGATTAAACAGTGTACCCTGGAGTGCTATAGACATGGCATATAAAATTGCGAAGAAAGATCACCAGATTGATCTTGCAAAAGTTTTGATGACACGGTTGAAGGAGAATATGAAGACAAGAAGGTCTCAAATAACAAACACATGTAAGTTTGGTTCACTCCTTGTTTGTTTAATTTTCTATCTACAAAAGCATTTCCCTGGTGTCGATAAAGTAAATTGGACAACAGACAAACCCATAACTGTACAAATTACCGATATGATGAGAAAGTTAGGGGATGATTTGAACAAAGTTTTTGATGAGTACTTTAAAGAATTTAAGGCCAAAATGAATCAAAGAAGTAGAATTCCAAGGGAATTAATTGAGAAATTTGAAACAAAGATATGTTTTCTAATAGACACTGATCATACCATGATACAAGCAGTTGAACCTAGGATAAAATGACTAGCACCTATGGGATATGAAATGAACTATGATTTTGTTTTGAAATCAATCAAGGCACTACTAGAATTACCAAAATACATCAAGATCGAAAGGTTTGAAACCTTTGAAGAAGCCAAGTCAAGAATCAAAAATAGTCATGTCATCAGTAAACTAACTAGGAAGGAAAAGAAGATGAAAAAAGATCTTACTGCTAGATTTGGAGATGTCTCTAACTCATCTGAGGAGTCACCAGTTAAAACAACAACTGAAGGTTAGTTAGTATTGGCTGACAAACCTTATGACAGTGAGGAAAATGAGTCTGAAAAAGAGAAAGACCCTACACTGGTTCCTCCTACCAAAACTCAAAAGAAGAAGCAGTTGCCAATTAAAATAGGTACACTGACAAGATCATCAAGTACAACCTCACCACCACCAAATCAGTGAGTAGTAAAAATCACAAGACCGAGGGCAGCTACACCAATGAAGACCTCTACAAAGAGAAATGCCAAGGTTGTGTCTGAGGCACTGAAGAAAAGGAGAAGACTGATAAGAGGTAAAGAAGACCTTAAGGATGAAGAAAATGAAGATGACATCAGTCAATTCAAAGTGGTCAGCAACAAGGTAAGGTCAATTGATGAAATCATTGAAGATATAATTGAGAAATATAGTGACCTTGTTGATCCAAAACTTAGCCAACTTGACAAAATGTCAAATGAAGATCAAACAAAGATTGAGGAGGCAGTCATCCAAATGATGATAAAGTTTAAAAGAGCTCCACTAGAGTTTCCACTATCGTTACCGAAGGAGCTGGATGACAAGGTAAATAAAAAACATGGGATTATGCACTAGACACCGAGAATAAGATGAGAAAAAGATCTCTAGTTTGGGCAGCCCCACATCTAAGCCTAGTAGAACTTGATGAACACATGGCTAATTATCAAAAAAGATTCACTGTAAAGAATTGAGCTATGTTGATATTGGATGAGAACATGATAGATGTAGATGAAACTATCAATTTCCTATTTAAATCAATTCTTCAGGCCAGAGATCAAGCTGAGAAAAGTGCATTCTTAAATCTGTCTAAAAAGAGACAACTTTCTAAAGGGAAAGGTATCTACATTGATGATACTAGAGATGAGAAGAAAAAGGACACCGGTATATCAGCTACCGTGGTAATTGATATTACTAAACAAAAGGAAGAAATAAGTATTTAACAAGATGCACTAGATCTAGTACAGATCTAGATGAAGAAGAAAATTGATGATGATGTACTCATTAAGGACATCACAAATGGTGATCCTGATGATAAAGATGATGAGGATGTAATTATTGCACTGAAACATACTCAAGCTGATGCACAAGTCACTGAATGTGCATTTATATCACTACTGAGTGAGCTTCCTATACTGGCAGAAGTAGTAGAAATTATTTCACAAGAGCAACCTGATGGCTTAGACGCTGAGCAACATAAAGACACAACAGAGGAACAAGACATTGAAACACCTGTGTAGCCAAATTATCCTAAAGGAATAGAGGAAACTACTACAGAAACAAAGGCACAAAATGAGCCTAAGAAAACTGAGGTGACCCCACCTGACACCACATATGAGGTTCACACTCATTCAACTAAAACACAAGTTACCGAGGAGTAGAAGATGGAAGGGAGTGTGTGAACGGGGAAGGATACTCCAAAGGAAGCAGACAAGGCTCTTGTTACCAATGTGAAGAAGTCACCCCTTGCACCAGAGAAGAAGAAAAAGAAAGGAAAAGGGCTGGTCACTCTAGTTGAAGTTATAGTAATAGCTGAGTGTGACCTGAAGACCCTTAGCCCCGAAGAACTCAAAAAATATGGGGAGTTATTCATCAGGAAAGTAGCACAAGAAAAGTTGAAACAAGAGACTAAGAGAAAGGAAATTTTGGAGAATGTAAGAGATATCATACAACAGGTCATACCTAAGGTACAAATTGATGAAGATACAGTGATAATGGACCAACTTACCACTCTTACAAAAGGAATCAATGCCCCAAATGTGGACACCGACAAGTGAATTGAAGAAAGAGAAGACTCAAGGATTCAACATACACTTACAAAAAGAATTAACCAAGAAGTGGCAATAAACAAGGTCAAATTATCTGAGGTAATAACCGAGATCAAATCTATAAGCTAGTTAATTTGTCAATTCTTACTAAAGCCATGCACTGTGGACACCTTCACTGCTAAGATCAGTGAAAAGATTAAAGGTTTGGAAAGTGAAATCAAGAATAGTGCAAATGTAGCTACAACCAAGCCACAAGATTTTTCAAAGCATATTCATAGAGTTCAAGAACTTAGGTGGTTGATACTAGATCTCAAGAAACAAGAAGAGCAATTCATAGATCAAGTCAGTGAGTTACAGACAAAACTCCTTCCATACCTGAAGATTTTTGAGAAACATATTGTCAAAGTGGAACAACTTGTTGCAACACCAAAGATTTATGTGTTGGATAACATCTTTGACATGCATGCACAAGTTGATCTTGAGCACATTTCTCTCACCAACTTGAAAGAGGAATGTGAAAACCTCTTGGAGTCCCTAAAGAAAACCCATCAGCATATTTTTGACTAGATGTGAGTATACAGTTTAATTTTTTTGCATTTGGAATTAATATCAAGAAGACAGAACTCAATGTATATGCCAAATATGTACTTAGATGCTACATATACTACATATTACTGGGAGCATGCATCGAGGGGGAGTTATAGAGTAATAGAGTTATATAATAGTGATAGAATTTTTTTGATAAGGATATATGTATGTGGCGAAGATATAATTTTTGAGACATAAAGTCTATATATATACATTCAAAGTTTTTATACTAATGCCAAAGGGGGAGACTATTATCTCTATTGAGCATTAAAGGTTTTCATTAGCATCAAAGGTTATCGAGATATCAGTCGGTTACTTATATTGAGCTAGTTGGTAACTAGAAGCAAAACATACCAATCAGTTAAGCATGTACACTGAGCATCAGATAGTATATACTGAGCATTTTACACAGTGTTTACCGAGGATCACAAGAAACAACATAGTAATCAAGAATGACACATTCTTCTATGCAAACAATTACAATAGATCAAAAAACATTTTATGAAGATCAAGGAATATTTATTGTCAAGATATTTATTAAATGTAATGAAGATCTTGTGTAATATTTGATCTAAGATATTTTTCTACACCATAGATCTTAGGGTTTTGTCTAAGATTTGTAACCTAATTTTTTTAAGTGACATAATGTAGTATGCTATATAATTACATGTTTGCATCATTTTTGGTGTGAACTAATGTATGAATTAAGGAGCACTTGAATCACTTGCCTAAACTTCAAGATTATCAGTTGACAAATAAGAACAATATACAAAGGAGATTAGATTAAGCAGAATCAAAGTACGGTAACCTATTAATATGATTTAGAACAATAGAGAGGGGGGTTGAATCAGTTGTTCTCAGGTCCAAATGTATAAAAAAAAATCTTTAAACACTTTAGTAAATCAGATCTAATAACCAATAGCTACTTGGTCATTATTGATTTCATAACATAAACATATAATAGTGTAGTCCACTTATCCAATAGCATCTAAGTTGTAAAACATAGAAATGTTTAAACCAAAACATTCACACAAGTATTAACACCAGGATTTATAGTGGAAACCCAATTTGGGAAAAACCACTTTGTAACATGTTACTATTTTGTTCACTCTTCTGAAGTGAGCTTGGTGAAAAGCCAACCCTGTCAAAGGTTACAAAACATACTATCAAGTATGACCCAGTTAAAGGATTTAACCACCCTGTTAAAAGTGGGCCTTGTTATAGGACTTACATACAGTCCATTAGAATGAAACTTTTTTCAAAGGATTTATACCTATGACTATTAGGTCAACCTCTGTTAAAAGGATTTTGACAGTTACAATGATTAGAATGTAGCAATAATAATGATCTGAGAAACATACAACTCACTTTGGAAATATCAGATCCAATTCAGTACATACATGCTGGCTTACTGACTGTGAACCTTTACCATCTCCATCACTAATCTTCTTAGCAGTCTCTTCAAGAAATCACAACACTTTTCCTTAGCCTTCTCTACTTAGACAGTCAATAACATCAGCAATACTACAACATCCACATCATCATCTACTTGCCTATTCTCTTCCACACACTATCAACCTCATGCTTAGGTTCCCTTAATACTTACTGCATAGGTCAATATGTCTTTTTCTGCTTAATCTCCTTCGTAGATCTTAGGGTTAGGTCAAATTCATTGAATATATCCTACTTTATCTTCTTCGGCTATCCTTCTAGAAATATCTCAAATCTCTCAATAGATTTACAATAAAACATTTTATAGTGCAATAAATGTTTTCATACAATCAATAAATAAACTTAACACGTTTTACATAATCTAAGAATTTAATGGCATCGGTTGGAAATCTGAATTCTTCCTCAAATGCAAAATACTGACGCTCGGTCAATACTATGTTCAACTTCTTGGTCTTCACTAGAAAGCTTGGTCACCACAGAAAATGTTTCCTCTACTAATACTATCTTCATCGACAATTAATTGGTGTTCGGTCAACATTGAATTTACTCGGCATATACTACCTAGGTCAACACTAAGAGCACTTGCCTTAAACTAGATTTCTTCTCATTTTCTCAGTTATTCCTACTAGTTTAGTCTGCATTCTTACTAAGATAAACAATACATTATCTTATCATTGTGCCACATAATCAAGTACTCATTGAAGTATCAAGATAACTCAACCTTTCCTTATGTGCTATTGTTACCAACCTTGCCTACCCGTTAGCAGCACTCAAATAGATATAGTATTTTCTTAAATATCAACAATCTTACTAGTTAAGGTTTGGCATCAATGAAAATACAACAATTGCTTCAATTGTAGCTTCCAACTATCTCCCTCTTTGGCATTGATGGCAATACCATATGAATATCACATGAATTACCAGCCAATCAAAAACTTATCTATCCATCAGAAATATTTATTATATCCTTAGCTTCATTTTGATATAGAATCAATTAGCCATGACGGTCCATTGAATTTCTCCATCTGTGTGGATCTCCTCATTCTTTTGTATTTATTATCTCACATCTTCCTATTTCTTGATCTTCATCTCCTATCAAATTCATCTGTATATTCATCTCACATCATCTCCCTCTTTGACAAAAATGCCAAATACATACATCCTATAGATGTAGATGTCATCTTTTCAGTTTAGTAATCAGTATTCTCCCTCTGTAATCTTTTCTTATGATTGATTTGTGTCTTTGTTGTGCTCCTCACAACTTTAGGCTTATCCTAAAATGTAACTTGTTTCTACATCAATTTGTTAAATACTTTGTGTAGCACATGTTGGTTGTTCCCTTTGATCTTCAAAACTTGTAGATTTATACTTTGATGGATAACTATAATGAAACTTTGACTCTATCACCACTCCAAAGTCTACAAGGAAGAGGGCCAGTTAACAAGGATCAAGGAGATCCTCCTACACTTTGAGCCTCAATGCTCAAGTGGGTGTACCCTTGACTCACTTCTTCAAAGGAGTCTCTAAACAATATATAACTATACCCTTTACTATCTGATTGAAAGATTTGTTATTTAATTGTGGGTGTGTGATTGCTGATGGTAAACTGCTTCTAGAGAATGGATCAGTGCCTTATCCTAGGGCAAAGAGTCACTTAACATGTTTTCTGATCAATGCATTCACCATCAGAAAAAACCTCTTGATGAAAAAGGGCCTGATTATGTCTCTTCACATTTACATCTACCTGTTCATCAAAATCAAAATCATTTTCATATCCTAGATATGAAGAAACCATGTTGCATCTAACATCATCTTGTTCTTCTTCTTTTTCTATCTCCTCATTGCCACAATCTTGATTTGCAGCCATAGATTGTGCAACCACATAATGCTCTATAGAATGAGGGGACTGGCATGCAACACACTAGGATATGTTCTCCATGACATTTATTGAAGCCTTATGTAGAGCGTCAGGGACACCTCTTTCATTGTTTCCTCTTACAGTAGGGATAATAGGCTTGCCATCCTTCCATTGAGTGTTGTAGGGGTAGTTTTGCAGTCTATTCTGTTTATTGAAATTGTTGTTGAATTGAGGCCTTTCATTGGTAGGAGCACTGATGTTCCTATTTGTAGGTTCCTTCAAATCTTTCAATGCATTAAGCACCTTATCCAATTTATCTTCTTCTTTCCTCCTAGATCCAACATTCTTATCATTTTCTTTCTTATGTTTCTTGTCCCCAAACAACTTTGGGTCATCTCTCTTTCCACCCAATTTTCTTGATATTTTCATGTTGTTCTCAATATTGACAGCAATCCTAAAAGAATCCCTAAGAGTTCTTGGTTCTTTATCCCTCAATAAATATCCCATCTTCCCATCAAATGCATTGAAGTATGTAGTTAGACAAACATTGTCATCTAACTGCATAACTTGGAACAACTTATGCATACCCTTCTGAAATCTCATGTTGAATTCAGCTGCAGACTCATTCTGATTTTTCCTTATGGTGTTGAATTCATTCAACATGAAGCTAGCATTAGGCCTATCACCATACTCCTCTTTGAAACATTTCTCAAAAGAGTCCCAAGTATCAATACATCTATTAGGAAGCCTCTTAAACCAATCTCTAGCATCCTCCATTAGAGATTGAACAAATAGTTTCATGACTACATCCTCATGCTCTGCCTCATAATCATTAAGCATATCAACAAATAACCTAAGATGCTCTTCACAACTAATAGCATTATTACCATAAAACTTAGGTACCTTATCTCTAATATCATTCGAAAAAGCATTTGGATAGCCAGGAATTCCATCAAAACTTATTTGCCTATAGCCTTCTAGTTGCATAGGTCTTCTTTGAAAGCTCGAACTAGTGTTAACCCTAGGATCAACATTAGCATCTATATTTATTTGTGCATTTGACTGCTACCTAGGATCTACACCTATCCCAGTAGATGAAGAAGGAAATGAACTAGTAGCATTACTAAGTGGAATAACAGTAGTCATAGATGGCATACCTAGTTCAATAGCAGATGGGACAAGAGCATTAGCTGAAGAAGCCCTCAAAAATTAGATCTTCCTTTTCTTTTCTACAATGGAAGCCTCAACCTCAGCTCTCTCTAGTTCTCTTGCAAGGTCCTCATCTTCTTTTCTCCTTCTCTCCATTTCAGTGTCCTTATTTGAATTAGGTTGTGGGATCCCTGGTATTTTCACTGATTTTCTTGCCTAGTCACCCACCATCTTCTGCTTTCCTTTCTCATCAATGATAATAGCAGGTCTAGTGATCCTATGCCCATCTTTATCTTTAGGCAAAGGGACATAACTTTGCACTTGTCTAACCACAGGGCCCTCCCTATCAAATTCATAATCCTGAAGCAAGTGCTCTTGCTCACTCCTCAAGGCATCAAGATCACCAAAAACATCATGCTATAGAGTTCCAGGAGCAGAAGAAAGCATTTTGTTTCTCTCCTTCATTTCATTTATTTTTCTAAGAAGAGACTGCCTCTCTATCAAAGCATTCACCTTTTCAGCCTCTCTCTCCTCCTATAATCTTTTATGTATGGCATCCTACTCTGCCAACTGCAACCTTAGTTCATTCAAGTCATCAGGATCCACCATAATGTCATCAGAACCAGATGACACATCCATATCAAGAAGATTTTGATATGGGAAGTGAACTTGCCTATGTATCATGGGTTCTCTTCTAAAATGATCTTCATCAAGATCCAGGTCAACCTCTAAACCCATATCTCTATTTTGTTCATTCTGACCTGCAGGCAATGGACCTTTGTCTTGAAATGCAACCTCAGGGGTATCATAGAATCTCTCTTCAGGGTGACCATCATCTGATCTAGAAACTCTATCTTGTGAACCATCCTCACTTGAGGATACATGTGGTACTCTAGCTCTAGCATTTCTTTGTTCTTTCATGGGAGCACTAGTAGACTCACCATTCCTTATAATCCAGCTCTTCTTTTCTTGTCTAGGTAGCTCCTCCAAAGTGACCTCTGGATTCTTTCTAACAAAAGACTTAGTATTTCTCCTCTTATCCATGATTTATCAATATGCAACACTAGTTCTAACCTTTGAGTCACCACCCACCTAGATGGGGAATCATTGAAACACAATAGGAAAACAAGAAAACACTTATAACCTTCCTCTCTAGATTCTCACCTGCAAAACCATTGTCTTGTTGATGGCTCGGATGGGCAAATCAGTCTGGTCGATAAGATACTACAAAATTTTGAAACAATTAGAGATTCTAATAGATAAACTTCCTTTTCATTATTCTCCCCAGTAGAGTCACCATCTTGTTGGTTGTTCCCTTTGATCTTCAAAACTTGTAGATTTATACTTTGATGGATAACTATAATGAAACTTTGACTCTATCACCACTCCAAAGTCTACAAGGAAGAGGGCCAATTAACAAGGATCAAGGAGATCCTCCTACACTTTGAGCCTCAATGCTCAAGTGGGTGTACCCTTGACTCACTTCTTCAAAGGAGTCTCTAAACAATATATAACTATACCCTTTACTATCTGATTGAAAGATTTGTTATTTAATTGTGGGTGTGTGATTGCTGATGATGGACTACTTCGAGAGAATGGATCAGTGCCTTATCCTAGCGCAAAGAGTCACTTAACAACCTATATCACCCTAAAACCTTAACTCAAACATATATAGACTCAGAGTAAGTGCTTTGCCTATTACTCACCTCACTCACATATCAGGACATCAAATCCTTATCTTTCCATGAACTCACTAAACTTACCTTAAAGTCTTTAATCCTAACATTGTTAGGAACTCAAAGATAACCCCAAAATACTCTTTGTTTACCATATGCTAACCCACTTTGTGCAATCAACATATATGAGCTCAAGAGCAAAACAAAAAGACATACACCAATATGAGATTGGAATCCAAAATATTCTCACTAAGACTTGCAGAATCAATACATTACCAAATGACAAAATGCACAAAGGAAACAAACCCTAAATCCAGGCTCTCCTTATCCAAATTTTCACTATCAACAATCTGGGACCGAAACCAAAAGAATTGGAACCCCTGCAAACTCAAAAAGTCTGCAACTTATACCCCCCTAGTCATCTTAGAAATTTGCAACAAGCTACGGATGACTAGGGTTAGGGTTTCAACCACCCAATCTGCTAGAAACAATCATGAATTTAATTTAGGGGTGGGAAACATATCCAATCCAAGAAAGAGGAAATCCTGATCTAATCCTTAATTATGAAAGTTTTCTCTACAAGTACAAAGGATCACAAAACTAGGCTCAAAAGGACACCCTGCAACATGCCTTGAGCCACAACTGCAACGTACATGCTCTACAAATGAGCACTAGACATCCTAGGCCACACTGCAAATGGCAAACCAATCGCTTCTCACCAAACAGGGTTGTTTCTGCATTAAATTCCATAAAAATGGTACCCTTTGTCACTGGAAACTCTCAGAAATTCAAAATTGAATCTCAACAGTTATTTCTTTGGCACCCACAAAGAAACAATGGGCAAAATTTAAACCTTTAGCAACTTTAAAATGCAGCCATCTGATCAATCTCCTTTTGAAAACCCAGGCCCACCATTAACTCTACAATGATGATACTCATAATAGTTGTCGCATGATCGCATAGCTAGAAAGTGGCCCCTATGAACATGCGACAAGGCCAAAAGACTGCCACCTATCACCCACTAGCCAATCAGGAAAGCCCATGTCACCAAAAACACCAGCCCCACCTATCTGGTGAACTGGAAACCGAAGAACTTTCACCCATTCGCAAAATACTTTACACCATTGCCAGAAAACCTAGTGATCACATGACCATTGTTTGCTGAATCGCCCAATGAACTAGGGCATTAGAAAACATTACGTGAACCAGCAACAAGAAGGAAATTTTTCAAGGTGCCAAATACTTTGTCACAACTACCAGAAAGCATCAAGAAATCACACTGGGCCCGCTAAGTAAAATCCACAGCCATCGTAAGATCATAAAGACCTCCAAGATTCTATCAGATTTCACTCCCACCATTGGATGAAGAATCTTCCCCGAGCCCTGACAACCCCTTGACAAGATACAAAATCAATGGCTGTCACAAGATCTTAAGCCTCTGACACACCTAATGAGATTATATGTTGTTCGTCAATTAACTGATAGGATCAGGACCCACTGACACATCTAAAAACTAGGTCCCACTGACGGCAAGCCATTGTGCAAATACATAAATGAATCAGATAGCACCAATTGTGCATATGTGTCAACAGGCCTACCTGCCTTCCTTATGAGAATCAACGATTGTCGCTATACCACTGCATTAAATGTTGAGCATGTTTCATTAATGGTATAATGACAGCCACAAGATTAAACTAAACTTTAATCTACCTGAATGCCAAGAAGATCGGTCCCACCATTACGCGACTATAGCAAAGTAATCGCCAGCTAGGTCACCAGATGTTAAGGACTTAACCATCAGGAATCAGTGACCGAGAGAAAACTACAAGTTGCCAGGTCACTGAAAGAAAACTAACCACCAGGTAGCTGAACACTATGAAGAACAGGGACCCACATGGATAGGTGGCAAGCGGTCACATGATTGCATGTCAAAAAAGTCTGACATGCGGCCATGTGACAACCAATCAGAACACACATCTCGGCCTCCCTTCTGACACCGAGACTACCGCTCTTGAAACAAACAGAATCAATGAAAAGCTCATGATTGCAAGGGGAAAGAATATTCCTTATGATCACATGCTGACCGTTGATCTCCTTCCTCTACCACTTGAAGAACCAAGCCCCACCAACCATCGCGCTTGCGCACTTAAGACCAAGGTCAAAAACACACAAAGTTTCCACAATAGTGAAGGATTGAAAACACACAGGGTTTTCAATATTGACACAAAGCAAGCAAGGGATGTGAAAACACACAGGTTTTCATGCAGGCCAAAAAGTTTGAAAACATCATGGATTTTCAAAAACACTGTGGGTTTTCGACACTTGGGCAGATTTTAAAAATTTGTTTCCTGTAAACCTTAGAATTTGAATCTCCCTAGGTTTTGTTATTTAGGAGGTTCGATCTGGACAAGAGAAAGGTGACACAATGAGGAACACAGGGCCAAGGGTGCACACCATGAAACATTGCAAGGAAATGGGCCATTTTCACAGGATTTTGCTATGACAGAAAAATGGCCTAACAACACATTTGATGCAGTGCTCCTAGCTTGACTAGGCAGCCTCAGTTAGGGGAAGGACCCCTAATTGACTTCTTAGGTATTCATGAGCTTCTTTAGGAAAAGCCTTAGTGAATATATCTACCAGTTGTTCTTTTGTATTCACATATTCCATTTGGACCTCTTTATCTTGTACCAATTCTTTCAAGTAATGATAATTGATTGCAATGTGTTTGGTCTTTGTGTGCATCGCTAGATTCTTAGAGATGTTAATAGCACTTGTGTTGTCATAGAAAATGACAACTAGTTCAGTGATTTCTTCTTTCATTCCTACCAACAATTGCTTTATCCATATCAAATTTGAACAATTCATAGCTATAGCCACATACTCAGCTTCAACAGTAGACTCAGAAATGCAATTTTGTTTCTTGCTTGTCTTGGAAACTAATCTTTGTCCAAGAAAGAAAGCTCCACCACTAGTACTCTTCCTATCATCTACATTTCTAGCCTAATCAGCATCTGTATATACTTTCAGTTCAAATTTGTCATTCTTCTTGTAGTACAACCCATAATTAGTAGTGCCTTTCAAATATCTCATTATTCTTTTAACAGCTATTATGTGTGTTTCCTTAGGATTAGCAAAGAATCTTGTCACAGTCCCAACAACTAATGCAATATCTGGTCTACTATGTACAACATATTATAGTTTTCCAATCATAGATCTGTACAAGGTCTAGTCTTCTTCTCCAGCATCATCATTTTTAGACAACTTTTGTCCAGTAGCCATGGGGGTACTTACTATCCTTGAATCTTTCATACCAAAGGTTTTTAGTATCTCATGAACATACTTAGACTGAGTGATAAAAATGTCTTTCTCCATTTGATATACTTGTAAACCAACAAAAAATTTGATCTCCCCAAACATACTCATTTCAAATTCAATTTGCATTTCACTTGAAAATTTCTTATACAAGATGTCTTGTCCACCAAATATAATATCATCAACAAAAATCTTAGCTAACAAGATTCCTTTACCTTCTTCATCTTTCATGTACACATTGCTTGTGTCATTTGTCCTTGAGAATCCAATTTGTATCAGATAGTTATTGTTAATATGATTTCGAACAATAGAGAGGGGGGGGGGGGGTTAATCAGTTGTTCTTAGGTCTTGATGTATAAAACAAACTTAAAATTTTTCCTTAAATCAGATCCAATAACCAAAACAAACTCGGTCATTACTGATTCAATAATAGAAACATACAACAATGCAGTCCACTACCTAGCTGTAACTTAACTTGTAAAACATAGAAATGTTAAAACCAAAACATTCACACAACTATTAACACCAAGATTTATAGTGGAAACCCAATTTGGGAAAAACCACTTTGTAACATGCTACTATTATTTTCACTCTTTTGAAGTGAGCTCAGTAAAAAGCCAACCCTGTTAAAGGTTACAATAGACACTGTCAAGTGTGACCCGGTTAAATGATTTCAATCACCCTGTTAAAAGTGAACCTAGTCATAGGACTTACATACACTCCATTAGAATGCAACCTTGTTCAAAGGATTTAACATATGATTGTTAGGTCAACCTTTGTTAAAAGGATTTTGACTGTTACAATGGTTAGAAAGTACCAACAATATTTATCTAAAAAATATACAACTCACTTTGCAAATATCAGATCCAATTCCATACACTAATGTTGGTTTACTAACTTTGAAACTTTGTCATCTGCATCTCTAATTTGCTCAAAACTTTTCTTCAAGCAACCACCACAATTCTCCTTCAGCCTTTTCTTCTTATTCAATCAATAAAACTTTACTGATCTTCTAGCATTCTCTATTCACCCATGCACTTGCATATCCAAATGCTCAAGTTCCCTTTATACTTTCTTCAATTAGGTTAACTCATCTTATGCCGCTCAATCTCATTCATAGATCTTAGGGTTAGGTCAGATTCATTAAATTTACCCGCTTCATGTTCTTTGGCTCCTTTTCTAGAATCATCTCAAATCTGTTAAAGATTTACAATCAAATGTTTTACAGTGCATTTAATGCTTTCAAATAATCAATAAATAAAGTCAACACATTTTACATAATCCAAGAATTCAACAATGTCAGCTCCAAAATTAAATTCTCTTCAAATATAAAATTGTTGATGCTCGGTCAATACTGTGATCAGCTACTCGGTCTTCATGTAGAAAGCTTGGTCATTACTAAAAATGTTTCCTCGACTTACACTATCTTCTTCTGCAATTAACTGTTGTTCGATCGACACTATAATTTTTCTTGACATACATTGTCTCAGTCGACACTAACATTACTCAGCTTAAACATGATTTTTCCATTCTTTTCTTAGTCAAGCCTACCATTTTAGTCTTCAGTCTTACTAAGATAAACAATACATTATCTCATTATTGTGCAACATAGGCAAGTACACTTTGCAGTATCAAGATAACTCAACCTTTCCTTAGGTGCTATTTTTACCAACCTTTCCTAGCCCCTTAGCAGGAATCAAATAGATATAGTACTTTCCTAAGTAGCAATAGTCTTACCAGTTAAGGTTTGACATCAATGATAATACAACAATTGTTTCAATGGCAGTTTCCAACAATCTCCCTCTTTGGCATTGATGGCAACACCATATGATATTACCTGAATAACACATGGAGTAGCGACCAATCCAAAAACTTATGTGTTCATTAGAGAATTATTTATAATATCCTTAGCTTCATTCTGATTTAGAATCCTATAAGCCTCACTTCTATGACCGTCAGAAGTATTTAGATCTACCTCTATTCTATTCCTTCATTTCAGTTCATCATCCTTAGCTTCAGTCTCATGTGTTATCATATCAATTCATCTCCCTCTTTGACAAAAATGCCAAAGAAGCAACTAAAACATACATCCATCAGATGTAGATAATATCTGTGCAGCTTAGTGTTTCTCTATCTTTCATCTTTCTTATGATCGATTCCTTGTCTTTGCTTCTTTTCATAGCTCTAGGCCAGCCCTAAAGTGTGACAATATTTTGCATCAATTTGTCAAATTTTTTGTTGTAGCACATTTGATGCAGTGCTCCTAGCTAGTCTAGGCAGCCTCAGTTAGGGGAAGGACCCCTAATTGACTTCTCAATACTCATGAGCTTCTCTAGGCAAAGCTTTAATGAATATGTCTACTAATTGTTCTTTTGTATTCACATATTCCATTCAGAATTCTTTATCTTGTACTAATTCTCTCAAGTAGTGATACTTGATTACAATGTGCTTGGTCTTAGTGTGCATCACTAGACTCTTAGAAATATTGATAGCACTTGTTTGTCACAGAAAATAACAATAGGTTTAGTGATTTCTTCTTTCATGCCTATCAACAATTTTTTTATCCATACCAAATTTGAATAGTTTACTGTAGCAGCAACATACTTAGCCTTGACAGTAGATTGGGAAATGCAATTTTTTTTCTTGCTTTTCTAGGAGACTAATCTCTATCCAAGAAAGAACACTCCACCACTACTACTCTTTCTATCATCTTCATTTCCTACCCAATCAACATCTATATAAAATCTGAGTTTAAATTTTTCATCCTTCTTATAATATAGACCATAGTCAGTAGTTCCTTTCAAGTATCTCATAATTATTTTTATAGCCATCATGTGTGTTTCCTTATGATTGGCAGAGAATCTTGGCATAATCCCAATAGCTAGTGAAATATCTGGTCTACTATGTACAACATACTACAATTTTCCAATCATAGATCTATACAAAGTCTGATTCACTTCTATAGCATCATCATTCTTAGATAAATTTTGTCCAGTAACCATAGGAGTTCCCACTAGTTTAGCATCTTCCATCCCAAAATTTTTCAATATTTCATTAACATACTTAGACTATGTAATGAAAATTTCACTCTTCCTCTGATATACTTGTAAACCAACAAAGAATTTGATCTCACCAAACATACTCATTTCAAATTTAGTTCGCATTTCATTTGAAAATCTTTTACATAATGCATCTTGTCCACCAAAAATAATGTCATCCACAAAATTTTTTGCCAACAGGATACCTTTACCTTCTTCATCTTTCATGTACAGATTGCTTGTGTCATTTATTCTTGAAAATCCAATCTATATCAAGTAGTTGTGCAACCTCTCATACCATGCTCTAGGAGCTTGCTTCAATCCATATAGTGCTTTGTTCAGTTTGCACACCATGTGTCTTCTATTTGGATCAATAAAACCTTATGGTTGTTCTATGTAAACTTCTTCTTCTAGTATACCATTCAAAAATGTAGACTTGACATCCATTTGATATACCTTGAAATCTTTATAAGCAGCATATGCAAGAAGAGTTCTTATTCCTTCCAATCTAGCTATAGGGGCAAATGTCTCCCCATAATATATTCCTTCTTCCTATGCATAGCCTTTTCTTACTAGCCTAGCTTTGTTCCTAGTGATTTCACCATTTTCATTCATCTTATTTTGAAACACACACTTTGTTCCTATAAAATTTTTGTTTTCAGGTCTTGGCACCAAAGTCCAAGTATCATTCTTCTCAATCTGGTCAATTTCTTCATTCATTGCTTGTGTCTAGTCTTCATTCTCCAATGCCTCTCTAGTTGACTTGGGTTCAAATTCACATAGTAGGCATGTTGGATCCTTAGTCTTATTTCTGGTCTGAATTCCAATATTTTTATCTCCAATTCTTTGTTTAGGCTTGTGATGTCTTCTTACATATTTTTCCAAAATAGGTTTAGCTCCTCTCTCTTTTTCATCATGTTCCTCGACAAGATTGTCAGATTCAACTTCTAAATGCTCGACAACCTCTTCCTGATACTCAGCAGCATTTTATTATAGCTTAGTATGTTCTTATTCTCTCTTGGCACTATTTTCCTGATGCTTGGAAACATCTGTCTATCGCTCAACGTTGCTTACCCAAGACTCAGCATCAGGTTCAAGTCTATTACTTCTCTCTTCTTCTTGCTCAATGTACACAAAAGATCTATAATCTTCTAGTTCTATTTTGTTGTTAGCTTCATTTTTTTTGCATACTCATCAATTTTGACATTCACACTTTCCACAATTTTGTTAGTGTTAGAGTTCAAACACTTGTAAGCTTTACTTTTTGTGGAATACCCTAGGAATATGCCTTCATCACTCTTAGCATAAAACTTTCCTTTCCTAGTGTCTTTTAATATATAGTACTTACTTCCAAAGATTCTAAAGTATTTAACACTTAGTGCATGCCCATGCCATAATTCATAGGGTGTCAGATTTGTACCTTTCTTGATATGTACCTGGTTAAGAGTGTAAACATCAGTGCTTATAACTTCTTTCCACTATTTCTGTGCCACATTATTTTTAGTCAACAATGTCCTTGGACAATCCAAGATAGATCTATTTCTCCTTTCTGCTATACCATTTTGTGGAGGTGTTCTAGGTGCAGACATCTATCTTTTAATTCCTCTATCATTACAAAATAGATTAAATTCATTTGATTTAAACTCTCCACCTCAGTCAGATCTAAGACATCTCAGGTTCCTACTTGTCTCCTTCTCAACCTTAGCCAAATACCACTTAAAGAATTGAAAAGTTTCAAATTTTTCTTTTAGAAATATCACATGCATCATCCTAGTATGATCATCAACAAATAAGATAAAGTATCTAGCACCACAGTAACTTTGTACACCCATAGGTCCACAAAGGTCAGTATGAACCAAATCTAAAATGTTTTCAGAAGTAAAGGATTTACTCTTAAAACTTGACTTTGTCATTTTTCCTAATTGGCATTCCTTGCACATCACATTCTCAGGTTTCTTCAATCTAGGTAGACCTCTTACCTTTTTCTTCTTACTTATCTCTACCAGATTATCAAAGTGAACATGACACAGTGTTTTATGCCATAACCAAATATCATCAAGTTGTGCAATTAAACATGTTTCTTCAGATAGGTCAAGATAGAATAAATTACCTCTATTCTTATCTCCACTTCCAATTATTTCTCCAGTAGCATTGAATATTTTAGCTTGCTTGTGATGAAACTCCATTCGATAACCAATTTTTTTAAGATGGGCAACACTTAACAAATTATAATTAAGACCTTCAACCCAATATGCATTTTTACAAGATATCTTATCATTCAGTTTAATCAAACCTTTTCCTCTAATAGGACATGGTGCATCATTACCAAATTTTACACTTTTACCTTTGTAATGATGTAAGGTCTCAAACTTATTTTTGTCACCAGTCATGTGATGTGAACAACCACTGTCAATAATCCATTTATCATTCTTGTTCACATAGGATATCATTGTAGTTTTCTCATCCTCATCAGATTCATCTTTCATTGCAACATAGACTACTTCAATTTCAAAATCATCGCTATCAGTGTCAATTTCTTTTTCAGCAATGTAACAAGATTTCTTACCTTTTCCTTTGTAGTCTGTTTTCCATTGATAGCTTCTGTCATCTTTTCTATCTTTGTGTTTACTTTTTCTTGATCATCTTTATCCTTCCTGTCAAGATATCTAGCAACTATATGACCAACTTTATTACATGCAAAACATATAATAGGGAGTTTACCTTTATACTTTCCTTTTCCCCTTCTCAGTCTTCTAGCCATAAGAGCTTCTAGATGTTCTAGTTCTTCAACAGAAGTGTCACTGTCACTTTCACTTTCACTATCACTTTCAGTTTCACTGATGCATCTTTCTTTTTCTTTCTTTGGCTTGTTCAGAACTAGTTGTGACTTGAAAGAAGATTCAACATTTCTAATGCTTCCAATAGTGAAATTATCATAGTTAGAGAGTTCAAAAGTAGTCATCTTACCAGCCAAACTTTCCAAAGTATGGACATTAGCAAAGTTACATCTAGATTCCTAAATAGTTGAGATCTTAATAGCATATATAGGACGCAGGGTTCTTATTACTTTCCCAATTATAGTTTCATCATCAATATCCCCATTTTCTCCTCTAATAGAATTAACAACTTATTTTATTCTACCATAATATTGTGCAATGTTTTCACCTTCTTGCATTCTCATTTCATCAAACTTACCTCTAAGATTCTCGGCCTTTGCTTTCAACACATTTAAGTCACCACCATAGATCCTTGCAAGAGTGTCCCACATGTCCTTAGCAGTTGTGCAATCGTTAATGTCCTTAAATTCTGGATAGCTTAGGGCATATGCAATTTCTAGCATTGCCTGATTATGTTCTTGCTTAGCTCTCATTTCTTCAGCAGTAAAAGGTGTGACAGGTGAGACATAGCTATTCTCAATGTAGTACTTTGTAGAGTCACCAATACTAGCCAAATGCAGCTTCATCAAGCTTTTCCATGCAGGGAAGTTTTTCGTATTTAGCTTCAATACCTACTTATACATCATGATCATTTTCTTCAAGCCCCTTTAAACTTGATTTCTGTCATAACTAATAATAAGCAACAAAGCTCTGATACCAATTGTTAATATGATTTAGAACAACAAAGAGGGTGGGTGAATAAGTTTTTCTTAGGTCTTGATGTATAAAAAAAACTTAAAACTTTTCCTTAAATCAGATCCAATAACCAAAACAAACTTGGTCATCACTGATTCAATAATAGAAACATACAACAATGTAGCCCACTACCCAATTGTAACTTAACTTGTAAAACACATAAATGTTCAAACCAAAACATTCACACAAGTATTAACACTAGGATTTATAGTGGAAACCTAATTTTGGAAAAACCACTTTGTAACATGCTACTATTATTTTCACTCTTCTAAAGTGAGATCGGTAAAAAGCCAACCCTGTTAAAGGTTACAATACACACTGTCAAGTGTGACCTGGTTAAAGGATTTCAATCAACCTATTAAAAGTGAGCCTAGTCATAGGACTTACATACACTCCATTAGAATGCAACCTTGTTCAAAGGATTTAACATATGACTATTAGGTCAACCTCTGTTAAAAGGATTTTGACTACTACAATGGTTAGAAAGTAGCAGCAATATTTATCTAAAAAATATACAACTCACTTTGAAAATATCAAATCTAATTCCTGTGTGTGAGTGATTTACACCTTCATGAAAGTACAAGATTAACTAAGAACAACAAGAATTAGAGCAAAATAATCTAACAAATGCACAATTAATCTATCAATATCTCATGGTTCTCTAAATTGAAGTAGTAAGTGAGGCTCTCAGCTGCAAATCCTCACTAGTGACACTCTAATTATGAGAATTCAACTAAGAATGATATGCAAACTAGATCTAATTATCAAATTCTAGCTCTATTTGATAAGAAAATCTCTAAAATGATCAACAATTTAGCTAATTATCAATGAAAATGCTAAGTGAGTGGTGTGGATGCAAATTGCAAGAGCTTTGCTGCAATTCAAAGATATGGAATGGATTATTAATGCCTCAAAATGCCTTCTATTTATAATATTTTCCCAAGGGTAGGGGGTAGAGTGAGATAACCATGGTTATGCTTGGGTAAGGTCAATTGACTTTGCTTTGTCCCTAAATTGGGGGACAAACATTTAAATGGTTTCAAAAGGCTGGACCATTTCAACAAAAGTGAGTGATTTGTGTCCATTTTGTCTCCTTTTTCCTTTGTTGAGAGAATTTATGATTTATTAAATAATTAAAGTAATTAAATTTAGCCATGAAGGGTAAGAGGTTCATTTTAATTTTTCATTTCAACAACTATGTCATTAATTGAATTTAATCAATTTCTTAGTGTTTTTCCCCTTTTCAAGCTTTATTTAATCATTTAATCATTTAATTAAATTTTCCTTTGATTTGAATTGCCTTTGTTCCATTTATTGATTTTTAGTGCTATTTTGATGATTTGATTCACCTTTTGATTGAATTAAGCCTTTGCCAATTTTCCATGTCTACAAATGCCCCTCTTTAAGTCAATGTGTGAAGAACACCGATTCAAAGATTCCCTTAGTATGATGATCTGATTCAGGTCCTGGTTCTGATATGCCTCTGATCGTTCTGATTGATGTACTTCCTGATATGATTCTGATGCCTTTGATATGATATTGATCTGATATGGGTCTTGGTTTGATGATAGGTCCTGGGTTCACTGATAAAGGTCCTGGGTTAATTGATAAAGGTCTTGGGTTGATTGATTGCTGATATGTTGATAGATTTGATATGATATGGTAAACTGATCTGATACTGATTTTCCTCCTGATATGAAATTGATATGATATGATAACTTGATATGATATGCCCCACTGATAAATGTTTTTGATGTGATGCCAATTTGATACTCTGATGCCCCCTCAGAAATAAAACATATTGATTCCTTGATTTGAAAGATTTTGATTGATTGATCCAATATGTTTTCATTTCTAAAAAATATTGATGATATGCCATGACTTGCAATTTTCACATCCAAGATAGATAGGTCTGTTGTAGTTAAGCAAAACAAGTGATTATAATAACAGAATAATGGTACCAATGAATGTGATTTGTCAATCTCATAGGATAGTTCTGATAGGATAAATCAATCAGTGTGAAAACCGATATGATTTGATATTGTTGCTTCGTTCTCAGGACACAGAGACACGAACGATGGTACTGGGTGTGATTTCTTGATACTTTGATATGATTGATTGACGTAAGATGATTCACTGATATAAAATACTGATATGATTCCCTTGATTTGCCAAACAGGCACATTTTCATAAATGATATATATACGGACCTTAGCTACTTGGATATTTGGATTTAAGTCATGGTTTGACCCAGCTAGAGTACATGTTATTGAGATGATTGATTATGGAGCTCTTTCAATTTTCTGATATTGTATCATGATATTTCAGTTATTGATCAAGACTTGGATGTATCACTTTGATGACATTGTATCTTTGATTAGACAAAGTTCATGGATCTTTGAGATTATGGACACTTATGAGTTATGGACTTTCCTTGATTCTTGATTGAATGACCCATTTTATGATTGATCAAGATTTCAATTGAATGACCCCCTTTTTCCCTTGGAAAAATACTACAAACAAATGCACATGCAATTAATCTAACATGATAATGCAATTAACCTTCCATGATAATGCAATGCAATGCAGCTAAGTGTCACTAGCTTTTAGCAAATAAATGCCTTGAGGATAAATTTTCATCATTGAGCACTTTGGGACTGGAAAGCAAGTACAATCACCACTGCCCACTGAGATGATGATATGAATACCACTTTTTATTACATTTGGTAACCTCCTTTTTGAACTAGTACAACCCACACTAGTCAAATAAACCAACTATGAGAGTATGAATACTAGTTTCAACGAATTCAATGTTGCATAAACAAGCAAAGGTCAACCTTCCACCCTATATGAAAGTCCTCGATGGTTCTTTGATGACCATGTCGTTAGATGAATTCACATAAGTTGTTGGATATCCCTCAAGATAGTCACTCAAAGACAAGAAAAATATCATGTTTCCATCATCGCCAATCTAGTCGAAACATCATCGATTAGCTAAAAAGATGTGATAAAAATCAATGTAAGTAAAGATCATCAAAAGAAAGCTTCAAGTGTTTTGCATTGTTTCATGATTTTCAAAAATTATTTCCAAGTATTCTGATCTTTTTAAAGTGTTTTGTCAATTTTTAATCCCGAATAATAAAGTCAATGAAGGCTCATGGATCAAGTTGTGGTAATTGAATTCTTGGTTAGTGAACAATGATATCCATCAAAGGTTCACAAAAATATTCTTCTCTCTTCTGAAACTCTGATAATTCCCTCTCCGATGTGACTAAATATTGTACTATTGAATCCTTTTTGGGTTTAATGCCTTGCTTCATGTGAATTCATGCTTGTTTGCTGAAATCCATTGATTAACATCAAATGCCCCAGTTGGATAGAAAAAAATATTGGACTTGGACAAACTTCCAAAATATTACCAAAGCTCAGTTTATGCAAGATGTAGCTCAAAACACTTTATGCTTTCCTTTTTTTACTAGCTCTCAAACAAGATCACATTGGTTTGCCCCCAATGTCTTAGCAAGATATAGGACATGAAGGATGGATTTTCAAGCTAATGGATTAGAGATGGAAAGGCTATGATGGAAGAAGTATGCGAATGTGACCCATAGGACTATCTCCTCAAGAGTACCCAAGCTAAGGATAAAATGATATAGCAATGTGAAGCATGTTTTTGGATAAGCCATGAAAGTCAATTGTCCAGGGCTAGATAGTGTATAGGATAACGATCTGCTGCCATGAAAAGGAGTGATCCAAAAGAGTGGACATGTCAAGAAGTTTTTGATAACAATTTTTTTTTATTCTTCCTCTTGATCAAGACCAAGGGTCAATTTGGGTAAGATGTGGATAAGATAACACAATCAAGATAAAGGAGTGATGGAGGCTATGAAGGGATATTTTGGGATTATGAAAAAGCTGATGGAATAATGAAGGTGAATTTGGGATAAGCAAGATCATGATAGGGTAACATGGATGCAGCAAGTACATAAGCTGATGGAAAGGATAACGAATGTTAAGATACTCAATGCTCATGGATGTGTTCAACCTTGTCAAGATGAAGGTGATAGAGGGAATATGGATGAAAGTGAGGTAAATGATAGGAAGATGGAAGATGGCATGGATGAAACTTACCCCCAAGTGTAGAGTGCAAGAAGGAAGAATTATGCATGATGCCTGTTTGCCAGGTTTTCATCATGGTACTTGCCTAAGGCGCCACAAGAAGTGGTTTTCATCCTAGATTTATTTCTTTTTATTTTTGCTACCAAGGTGCCTATTGCTAGGTTTTCACTAAGGCACTTTTTCTCTTTTTTCATTTTTTTCTTTTTTTCTTCATTTTTTTCTTTTTTTGTATTTTTCAATATTTTCCCAACATTAGAATCTTTGGACAATGCTCCTCTGAAAGATATGCTATAATAAACCATGGGTATGACTAGGATGCTCAAAGATATTGATAAGAGAGATGGAAGTACGGAAAGTATGCATTGGAAAATGAATGTGAGGATAAGAAAAAGGTATGTTGAAGATGGAAATGTTGGCAAGATCAACTTTGACACACACTTTGAAGAGTGGTGGAATGATGGAGGAATGATAGATGACGGAGGTAAGGATCTTTTTGAGGTAGTGGATTTTTGGATGTAAGAAGATGAAGGATGTTTGGAAGGAGATTGAATGGGAGCCTTTGGAAGCTTGAATGTCAATTTTGATTCTTCTTTTGTGTGCAAGTCTTTCAACAATGACTTGGGAATCCACATATTCTTTGATTTTTCTTCCTTTTGGAATGCTTTTGAATGCATTTCTTCAATGAGGGATTTAGGAACCCACATTTTATTTTTTTCTTTTTGCTTGATGGACCTTTGTGGCCTTTTGGATATTTCATTTTTCTTTTCATTCACATGTCGATTAGATGGGACATTGTGATTTTTATGCACATATGGATTCTTGGATTTATGAGTTTTATGTTGCACATCAACATTGCTTCCAAAAGACTTAGGAATTGTGGATGAATAGGAATAATATGGACGGTTCATATGGATTGGTGTTTGGACATTCTTCAAGTATGTGTGTCTTTGTTGATCTTGATACATGGTAGGGTAAGTGAATGGATAGCTAGGGATGATAGGAATGGTTGATGGGGGAATATATGGACCTAGTATGGATGGAAGGGATGAAGACTTTTGTTTTGGGACATAGGCACCCAAAATGGATTTGGAGGATAGTGGAGGTATGTGGTTGCATTTGAATGGAGGGATATAAGGTGTGAAAGGGATATCAATATCTTTGGAAGGAGCTCCATCATCAACGTTCTCATCTTTAAGATTTATCTTTATACTAATAGGCTCATGAGTAGCTTTGATAGGAACACATTTGATAGGATCAACTGAAGCTTGAAGGGATTTATTATCTTGCAAGGGATTTGGAAGAATGATGTTTTCTTGAGGTGAACATGGAGGAATATGACAAGGAAATGATGGGATGCTTTGATCTTGACAAGGATCTTTGAATTGTGTAGCGAAGGTATTTTGCACTTGATTTTCAATATGTTCATTGGAAGTTATGGAAGGGATATCTTGATCTTGCTTGGGAAATGGAGAAAATATGGAACTTGGAAGGGTACTTTGTTCTTGGACCAGAAGGATATCATCTTGGAAGACATGAAAGGATGCAAGGGGATCATCACAAGGTTCAAGGGATATGGGACCTTCATCAAATATGGGAGGGGTTTGTATATAATCTTGATCTTGATCTTTATCAATATTTATCTCTTTTCTGTTTGTATTATCTTCTTGACATGGAGCCACTTCTAAGGATAAGGTAGATGTTTGGATATGTGTGGGGGATGTTTGGAAGAATGGTGTAGGATCCTCTTGAATAGGTATAATAGGCATTGAGGCACATGAAGCTTCAGGTTCTAAGATCTTTGAATCATGGAAAAGGTCTACAACAAGATGGAAGTTAGCTTGGGTTTCTGTTAGAGATAGCCCTTGAGGGTAGACATAGTCACTGGGAAAAGTATCATTATTAGGCTCATTCTTTGATGGAGGAATTTTGGGTAATTGTGGAGCTTTGGGAGATGAAGAAAAGATGAAAGGAATGCTAGCTATGGGAGGGTCTTTGCTAGATAGAGGTTCGGGAGATGGATGAAGGATGAAAGGTGTACAAGTCATCCAGGGAGAAACCTTGTTAGGAGATGGACAAAGGACGAATGGATTATTCTTTCTATATGGCAGTTTTTGAATTAGATCTTGCTTGAGAGTGGTATTTTTCACTCCATATTCTTTATTATCTTGATCACAAATAGGTTGATTATGCAATTTCCTTTGATCCAAGATAAGTTTATCACTCTTAAATGCTTCCTTTTGTGAGGAGGATGAAGATACGGATGACCCATCATCATAGAGGAATGGCCAAATTGATCTTAATGATGGCTCTTTAGATAAAGTATCTTTTTTCTTTTCTTCATCCTTTCTTAAAGTTGATGTGTCATAATTATAAGGAAGTTTAGCTCTTGATTGAGCTAAAGTTAGGAAATATGCTTCTTTATCCCGGTCCAAAATTCATTCCATTATTTCTATAAACACAGGATCTTGGGATGCTCTCACAACATCATCTTTAGACACCTCATCACTTTGAAAAGAATAGCTTGATATTAATAATGGCATTTTATATGATGTATCTCTTTGGTTTTCCTCATTCTTTCTCAAGGTTGATGTGTCATAATTATAAGGAAGTTTAGCTCCTGCTTGAGCTAAAGCTAGAAAATATGTGTCTTTATCCCACTTCAAAAGTAATTCCATTATTTCTAGAAACATGGGACTTTGGGATGCTTCAACAACATCATCTTCAGAAACCTCATCGCTTTGATTCCTATGGAGATCTTGATCTTGACTTTGATAATTATGCTCCATAATAGGATTGATTTGTTTCTCAAATAGGCTCCTCATTATGGATCAATCCTTCCTTCTTTAACTTCAATCTGGTTGGGTTGGTTTGGAATGGGTAAATGGTATTGATCAATTTATAAGATTTAAAAATTTAATTGTATTTTGATCAAGTACTTTGGAACTTCTTGTTTGAAAAGTTGAAGACAATCTCAACACACACATCAATTGTTCACCATATCCTTAGATCATTCTAATGTGTATATTCTCAAATGTTTCCATGGGTTTGATCACAAGAAAGACTTCCAAGCAAGCTACCTAGCACAAATTTGGCTTTTAAATGGCTCTATTAGGTAGTTTTTGCTATTTTACCGTTATGTAGTAAGTTTTCTGTTCAAAAGAGATCTTAGCTTTTCATCCCCCAACTATGTTAAGGGGCTTCCCACACGCACAAAAGCATGATTTTGCGCAATCTGTTAGGACTACTAGAGGAAGTTTAAAAGAGCTAAAATTCTTTTGTCGTGTACCCCATTAAGGATACCCGCGTTTCATTTTATAGTGGGTCAGATTCTCGCAGCAAAAGCAAGTGTATCCCACTTTGGGCTGTCCCTCTCACCGGCCCTTCTAAGGCAATCTCGGGAGGTGAGCCCACTAAGTTTTAAACATGTTCATTTGAAAGCATGAAAAGTGGATTTGGTAGAGCAAGTTTGGGAATTTGATTCACTCAAAGAGTGAAGAGCATATCCCTATTGCTTTTCCCTTATCCCAAACACTCACAATCAATTTAGTTCTTTTTCAACCCCGTGACAAAGGGGTTCTTATAATTGAAATGTTTGTTCTTTCCTCTTAATGATTAAACTATGTTTTGAACTTTGAAATGCCACAAGCTAAGGGAATGTGCAAGCTTGATGAGAAAAATACCTCAAACGATGCTAGCAAAGGCTAGGCGCATTTTTAAGTAGTAGATTTTCTCATTTTCTCTCCAAATCCTTCCCTTACCTTAGCAAAACGTTCCCTCCACCAACAAGTTAGTCAACACAAATTCATACAAAGTGAGGGGAAACCAAAATCAAAAAGCTTAAAATGATCAAATTGATTATGCTCTTGATTTATTTTGAACTCAAATATTTGCAAATTAAATCCAAAAGGTGCAAGGTATACTCTAATAGGACGTCCTTTTTTGTTTCTTTTTTGCATGCAAAAAAGAAAAAAAATAAATTTGAGCACTTTTCTATGACAGAGCCTGTACCTGAGACAAAAAAATGGACAGTGAAGTTAGCATACAGTCCTTATTTTGACAAAATAGAGAAAATATAGTCAGGCGACATCATCCAGACTATAGGCGAGATTAAATTTAACAAAGACGTGACTACTTTAACCGTGAGCGTCACCAAAAGGGGCTCAAGCGAGATTAAAATAGTCAAGTGCAATATTAAATTTTGCATAAGTGCGATATTAAATTTTGCATACGCGTGAAATCTTTAATACATGCGACAACAACAATTACTCTGATACAATATAAATGCTAAACCAGGTGACATTTCTTTTTCTAAAGGTGAGATCTAATTTAATAAAGACGTAATTACTTTAACCGCGAGTGTCACCAAAAAGGGGCTCAAGCGAGATTAAAGTAATTAAGTGCGATATCAAATTAAATGAACGCGTGAATTATTTATTTCAAACGACAAATTAATTCATAGAAGCGACATTTAATTAATTGAGAGCGACATTTAAAATACTCAAAGTGACAAATTAAATGCGAAATGCAGTAAATTCCCTTTACACCAGGTGGAAAATAATTCCTTGGCCGCGGCTTTTAATTCTTTTGAGGCGACATATGAATAGCCAAAGGCATCAGGTTCTTATCCGTGAGGCGAGAATTTAATTTTCGTAGGCGTGATTTCTTTCTCTGGAAGCGTGATTCTGAAGACTGATAAGCGTGATCGTTCAGACTCCAGGCAACATTTAAATTTTCGTAAGCGACATCTCTTTGCTGTAGGCATGATTTCTTTACCGGCAGGCGTGATTTCTTTCCTGTAACCTGCAAACAGTGAGCAAAATCATGCAATTCCAGCCTAAATTTTGCAAATAACGTAGAAATTATGATAAATTTGAGGCCTAGAGCCCCACGGTGGGTGCCATTTGTGTGTGAGTGATTTACACCTTCATGAAATTACAAGATTAACTAAGAACAACAAGAATTAGAGAAAAATAATCTAACAAATGCACAATTAATCTATCAATATCTCATGGTTTTCTAAATTGAAGTAGTAAGTGAGGCTCTCAGCTGCAAATCCTCACTAGTGACACTCTAATTATGAGAATTGAACTAAGAATGATATGCAAACTAGATCTAATTATCAAATTCTAGCTCTATTTGATAAGAAAATCTCTAAAATGATCAACAATTTAGCTAATTATCAATGAAAATGCTAAGTGAGTGGTGTGGATGCAAATTGCAAGAGCTTTGTTGCAATTCAAAGATATGGAATGGATTATTAATGCCTCAAAATGCCTTCTATTTATAATATTTTCCCAAGGGTAGGGGGTAGAGTGAGATAACCATGGTTATGCTTGGGTAAGGTCAATTGACTTTGCTTTGTCCCTAAATTGGGGGAAAAACATTTAAATGGTTTCAAAAGGCTGGACCATTTCAACAAAAGTGAGTGATTTGTGTCCATTTTGTCTCCTTTTTCCTTTGTTGAGAGAATTTATGATTTATTAAATAATTAAAGTAATTAAATTTAGCCATGAAGGGTAAGAGGTTCATTTTGATTTTTCATTTCAACAACTATGTCATTAATTGAATTTAATCAATTTCTTAGTGTTTTTCCCCTTTTCAAGCTTTATTTAATCATTTAATCATTTAATTGAATTTTCCTTTGATTTGAATTGTCTTTGTTCCATTTATTGATTTTTAGTGCTATTTTGATGATTTGATTCACCTTTTGATTGAATTAAGCCTTTGCCAATTTTCCATGTCTACAATTCCATACACTAATGCTGGTTTATTGACTTTGAAACTTTTCCATCTCCATCACTCATCTACTCAGAACTTTTGTTCAGGTAACCACCATAGTTCTCCTTCAGCCTTTTCTGCTTATTCAGTCAATAAAAGTTTATTGATCTTCCAACATTCTCTATTCACCCATGCACTTACATATCCAAATGCTTAGGTTCCCTTTTTACTTTCCTCAATTAGGTTAACTCATCTTATGCTGCTCAATCTCATTTGTAGATCTTAGCCTTAGGTCAGATTCATTGAATCTACCTACTTCATGTTCTTTGGCTCCTTTTCTAGAATCATCTCAAATCTCTTAAAGATTTACAATAAAACATTTTATAGTTCATTTAATTCTTTCAAACAATCAATAAATAAAATCAACATGTTTTACATAATCCAAAAATTCAACAATGTCAGCTCCAAAATTAAATTCTCTTCAAATATAAAATTACTGATGCTCAGTCAATACTATGATCATCTACTTTGTCTTCATGTAGAAAGCTTAGTCATTACTAAAAATATTTCCTCCGCTTACACTGTCTTCTTTGGCAATTAACTATTGTTTAGTTGACACTATAATTTTTCTCATCATACATTGTCTCGGTCGACACTAACATTACTCAGCTTAAACATGATTTTTCCTTTCTTTGCTCGATTAAGCCTACCAGTTTACTCTTTAGTCTTACTAAGATAAATAATACATTGTCTCATCATTGTGCAACATAGTCAAGTACACTTTGCAGTATCAAGATAACTCAACCTTTCCTTAGGTGCTATTGTTACCAGCCTTGTCTAGCCCCTTAGCAATAGTCTTATCTATTAAGGTTTGACATGAATGATAATACAACAATTGTTTCAATTGCAATTTTCAACAGTTATGCAGTCTCTCATACCATGCTCTAGGAGCTTGTTTCAATCCATACAGTGGTTTATTTAGCTTGCAAACCATGTTTCTTTTGTTTGGATCAACAAATCTTTCTGGTTGCTCAATAAATACTTATTCTTCTAATATACCATTTAAAAATGTAGACTTAACATCCATTTGGTAGACCTTGAAATCTTTATATGTAGCATATGCAAACAAAGTACTTACTCCTTCCAATCTTGATATAGGGGAAAATGTCTCCCTATGATCTATTCCTTCTTTTTGTGCATAGCCTTTGCATACCAGCCTAGCTTTGTTTCTTATTATTTGACCATGCTCATTCAGCTTGTTATGAAATACCCACTTTGTCCCAATGAAATTCTTATTTTATGGTCTCAGCACCAGAGTCTAGGTATCATTTTTGTCTATTTGGTCTATCTCTTCATTCATTTATTCTATCCAGTCTTCATTTCCCAATGGTTCCTTTGTTGTCTTAGGCTCATATTCACATAGTAAACATGTTGGATCTCTTGCCTTACTTCTAGTTAGAATTCTAATTTCCTTATCTCCAATAATCTATTCAGGCTTATGATGTCTCCTTACATATTGTGCTAGAATAGGTTATGCTCTTCTCTCATTTTTCTCATTAGGTTCACCAACAAGATTTTTAGATTCAGATTTTGAATGCTCAACAATCACTTCCTAATACTCAGTAGCTTCTTCCTATCGCTCGGCACAATCTTCTTTTCTCTCGGCAACTTCTTCCTATTGCTCGATATTGTTTTCATAATGCTCGACATTACTTACCTGAGACTTGACATCAGGTGCAAATCTGTCACTTGCCTCTCCTTCATCTATATACACAAAATATTTGTAATCTTCTGGTTCTCTCTTACTATAAGCTTCATTTTTATCTACATACTCATCAAATTTGACATTAACACTTTCCACAATTTTGTTAGTGTTAGAGTTCAAACACTTATAAGCTTTACTTTTTGTAGAATAGCCTAGGAATATACCTTCATCACTCTTAGCATCAAATTTTCCATTTCTATTGTCCTTTAATATGTAGCATTTACTTCCAAAGATTCTAAAGTATTTTACATTAGGTGCATACCCATGCCATAATTCATAAGGTGTTAGATTTATTTGTACTCAGTTAAGAGTATAAATAGTTGTACTTACAAATTCTTTCCAATACTTTTGTGCAACATTCTTTTCAATCATTAATATCCTTTCACAATCCAAGATAGATTTGTTCCTTCTTTCTGTTATACCATTCTGTGGAGGAGTTCTAGTTGCAGACATCTATCTTATGATCCCTCTATCATTGCAAAATAGATTAAATTCAATGGATATAATTCTCCACCTCAATCAGATCTCAGACACTTCAGGTTCCTACCTATCTCCTTTTCAACTTTAGCCACATACCACTTAAAAAATTAAAAAGCATCATATTTTTCTTTTAAGAACATTACAGGCATAATCCTAGAGTAATCATCAACAAACAGGATAAAATATCTAGCACCACAATAGTTTTGTACACCCATTGGTCCACAAAGTTTAGTATGAACCAAATCTAAGATATTCTCATAAGTAAAAGTTTTGCTCTTAAAACTAGACTTTGTCATCTTACCCAACTGACATTCTTTGCACATTACATTCTCAGGTTTCTTCAATCTAGGTAGACCTCTCACTTTCTTTTTCTTACTAATTTCTACTAGATTATCAAAGTTAACATGACATAGTCGCTTATGCCATAACCAAACATCATCAAGTTTTGCAATCATACATGTTTCTTCAGATAGGTCTAGATAGAACAAATTACCTCTTGTCTGTTCTCTAGTTTCAATCAGTTCACTAGTGGCATTAAATATTTTGGCCTTCCTATAATGAAATTCCACTCGATAGCCAGTGCTATTAAGTTGTACAACACTTAGTTGATTATAGTTAAGATGCTCAACCCAATAAGTATTTTCACAAGTGATATTATTCGTCAGCTTAATCAATCCTTTTCCTCTAACAGGACATGGTGCATCACTACCAAATTTCACACTCCTACCTTTATAATGGTCTAAGGTGTTAAAATTACTCTTGTCTCTAGTCATATGATGTGAACAAACACTGTCAATAATCTATTTATCATTTTTGTTCACATAAGATATCAATGCAATTTTCTCTTCCTCATCAGACTCATCTTTGGCAATATAGCAAGATTTCTTACCTTTTGCTTTGTAATCTTTGTATCTTCGGTAACCTCTATCTTCTCTTTTTTCTTTATGCTTTTTGTCTCTTTATTCATCCTTTTCAATCTTTTCAAGACATCTAGTAGCTATATGACCAACTTTATTACATGAAAAACATATAATAGGGAGTTTACCTTTGTACCTTCCTTTTCCTCTTTTTAGTCTTCTAGCCATAAGAGCTTCTAGATCCTCAAGTTCTTCATCAGATGTGTCACTGTCACTTTCACTTATGCATCTCTCTTTTTCCTTCTTTGACATATTTAGAACCATTTGTGACTTAAAAGTAGATTCAATATTACCAACAGTAAAATTATCATAATTAGAAAGTTCAAAAGTAGTTAGCTTGCCAACCAAACTTTCCAAAGTAAGAGCATTTGCAGGGTTACATCTAGATCCCTGAATTATAGATATTTTGATGGTATAGATAGGGTGCAAAGTTCTCAATACTTTTCCTATTATATTCTCATCATCAATAATTTCATATGCTCCTCTAATAGCATTAACAACTTCTTTTATTCTACCACAATATTGTGCAATATTCTCACCTTCTTGCATTCTCATTTCATCAAATTTACCTCTTAGGCTCTTGGCTTTCACTCTCAACACATTTATGTCTCCACCATAGATGCTTGTAGGGGTGTCCCACATTTTATTTGGATTAGTACGGTTCTTGATGTATTCAAATTCTAGATAACTTAGGGTAGATGCAATCTCCAACATTTCTTGGTTGTGCTCTTGTTTAGCTCTCATTTCCTCAACAGTCAGAGGTGCAGCAGGTGTGACATAATCATTCTCAACATAATATTTTGCAAAATCACCAATACCAGCTAGATGTAACTTCTTTAAGCTTTTCCATGCAGGAAAGTTCTCCTTGTTTAGCTTTGGTACCTCCTTATACATCCTGATCATTTGCTTCAATTACCTTCAAACTTGTTCTCTGTAAACACCAATAGCTCTAATCCCAATTGTTAATATGATTTAAAACAATAGAGAGGGGGGGGGGGTGAATCAGTTGTTCTTAGGTCCAAATGTATAAAAAAAAATCTTTAAACACTTTACCAAATCAAATCTAATAACCAATAGCTACTCGGTCATTACTGATTTCATAACAGAAACATATAATAGTGTAGTCCACTTATCCAATAGCATCTAACTTTTAAAACATAGAAATGTTCAAACAAAAATATTCACACAAGTATTAACACCAAGATTTATAGTGGAAACCCAATTTGGGAAAAACCACTTTGTAACATGTTACTATTATGTTCACTCTTCTAAAGTTAGCTCGATGAAAAGCCAACCCTGTCAAAGGTTACAAAACATACTATCAAGTATGACCTGGTTAAAGGATTTAACCACACTGTTAAAAGTGTGCCTTATTATAGGACTTACATACACTCCATTAGAATGCAACCTTGTTCAAAGGATTTATACCTATGACTATTAGGTCAACTTCTATTAAAAGGATTTTGACTGTTACAATGATTAGAATGTAGCAGTAATAATGATATGAGAAACATACAACTCACTTTGCAAATATTAGATCCAATTCAGTACATACATGTTGGCTTACTAACTATGAACCTTTACCATTTCCATCATTGATCTTCTTGGCACTCTCTTCAAGCAATCACAACTCTTTTCCTTAGCATTCTCTACTTAGATAGTCAATAACATCAACAATACTATAACATCCACTTCATCATCTACTTGCCTTTTCTCTTCCACACACTATCAACCTCATGCTTAGGTTCCCTTAATACTTACTCCATTAGGTCAATACATATTTTTCTACTTAATATCTCAATAGATTTAAAAGAAAATATTTGGCAGTGCAATAAATGCTTTCATACAATCAGTAAATAAAGTCAACACATTTTACATAATCTAAGAAAACAACGATGTTGGCTGGAAATCTGAATTCTTCCTCAAATGCAAAATACTGACACTTGGTCAATACTATGTTCAACTTCTCGGTGTTCACTAGAAAGCTCGGTCACCACAGAAAATGTTTCGTCAGCTAATAATGTCTTCCTCGGCAATTAACTGGTGTTTTGTCAACACTAAATTTACTCAGCATATACTAGCTCGGTTGACACTAAGAACACTCAGCTTAAACTAGATTTCTTCTCTTTTGCTCGACTAAGCCTAGCAGTTTAGTCTCCATTCATACTAAGATAAACAATATATTATCTTATCATTGTGCCACATAATCAAGTACTCATTGAAGTATCAAGATAACTCAACCTTTCGTTAGGTGCTATTGTTACCAACCTTGCCCACCCCTTAGCAACACTCAAATAGATATAGTTATTAGAAATAGGGAATACTGAGAGAGGGGGGGTGAATCAGTATTCTACAATCTTTATCTTTTGCCCAATTATGGATAGAATAGATTATCTTTATACATGCATAACATAAGAAACTAAACAACATGCATAATAATAAAGAACTCATAACACATTATTTGTTCTCGAGGAAACCCTGGCCAAGGGAAAAACACGGTGGGGATGGTTCCCACAAAGATCCACTAATCAAAAGTATCCTGGTAAGGATGTTGACTCTATTAGGAGTCTATTACAAGCATATAGTGTATTAGTCCCGATTAAGGGACTATAGGCCTTGTTAGAAACCTCAACCTTGTTAGGAGTTGTTGTACAAAATGTGATTACCAGATGAGCCTACTACCCAAACAAGTAATGCATAATATACACTGATTAAAAAATAGGTTAAGGTACATAACCTTATACTTATTGCATCAATATCACTTCATTTCTCTTTCACTATCACTATTACATATGCTTCATATACTTCACATCATATCACTTGTCCTTCTTTCTCAATACTGCTACTTACTGCTGCAATTACAATTACAATTACAATTACATTTATATTTATACCAATAGCTTTATCCATGATTTAACATCTAGGATGTTGTCCCTTTATATTGTTAAGTCATTATTTTGATAAACAAAATAATCCCTAACTCTTTACTAGTACTGTCTTCATATTCTGTCCTGTCGGCTTCACACTGTCTTCGGTAAAACTGTCATAAATTCTTTCATACATGTCATACTAACTTGCACTTAGAGATGGGTGATCAATAGACATCATAGATTCTATGTTCAAGTGCACAAGCACAGAACTTACTCCAGTCAATGTCGCAAACAAAAACTATGTCTAGGTTCACTGTTAAAACACTGTCTCACACTTAGACAAATTTGCAATGTGCTCTGTCATACTTGCTCTCTGACCTATGTGATCTTCATGTGGATCATATGTTTCCATAATGACAACATCTATGTAATCAACTCATCCAAATTGCCAACAATCTCCCCCTTTGTCATTTGTGCCAACATACGTTAAAATTGGCTAAATTGGTGCCAACATATGAGAAAATTGGTTAAGTGTATAACTCAAAATCTCAAAATTATTCAAAACTATGGCCATAGTATAAAATAAATACTATCCTTATAACTCCTCAAAAATTATTTCCTCTAATATAGTACTCCCCCTAAGAGTAACAACCCTTATCATATACTATCAATTTTCTTCTCTATATCTCTCCCCCTTTGACAATAATGACAAAATAAGGTAGGGAGGGTCAGAAAATTGTATCACAAAAGTTATACCTCAATTCATTTATTGCAAAGCCAGTAGGCTTGCAACACAATCTACAAAATCTATCTTCATGACTTTTATCTCCTTCTCCCATGATTTCTTAATGGAATCTGCCACATTAAGTAGTGTGCTCAATCCATAAGAAGCAATTTCACATGCTTGGAGGTTTTCAAAGTTAAATTTTTGAAAAGATGTCTTTTCTAAAAGACATTCTTCCAACTGCTCTTAAATTATGCTCAACTTCATAGAAGCATGCTCTCTCAAAAGACTGTATCTTCTCAATTTCCTATCTTTCTCATCTTGTACAACTCTAGTTTCATCATACAGTTTCCTAACTTTCTTCTCGACATCACAGACCTTTACATTGGGGTTAGATAGAAGGTTTGTTTCATTTAGAATTTCTGCTTCCTTTAACTTTATCTTCTGATCTTCCTTAGCTATCAAATTTTTTGATTTTGTACATTGTATGTATAAAGATTTACCTATTTCCAAGTGCTTCCTTAAATCCTTGATATAGATATCAAGAGTGTTGATATCATTTCTAATATTCTGACTGATGTTTAAAAGCATTCTAGCCTCATAGACTGCTTGTGCTTTCACTTTTGCAATATCAGCTAGGTTTGTGAATTCATTATCAAAGGTGCTCATTACCTTCTTTACCTTCTCCATAGGGTCTGCTTCTAAAATTTGTGTAGTCACATTACCTTGTAACTTCTTAGTTAGTTCCTTCAGACACCCTTCAAGATTCTTTACTTTCCTATTCTTACCAATTATTTTGTTCAAGGATGTAATTAGTTCCAACTAATCATCATCATCTACTTCTTTTCCCAAATGCTCAATCATAGATCCAATTTGATTCTTGTTTCTAGTCTCAGGAGTAAGACTGATATCTTCTTTGGTGGGAATGGGAATTTGTTCTTCTATAACTGGTGGTTCCACAACAGTGGTCTCTGTCATCTCTTCTTCTTTTGTAGCTTCCTATTCCTCAAAGGCTGAATTGTCAACAATGTTCTCCAAATTCTTGAATACATTTTCATCAGTATCCAAGGTGATTTTTGTACCTTCTACATTCATTGTTTAATCTTCAATATTAATAGCTAGAGAAGAGGGAATGTCCTCTTATACTTTCTCACCTACTTGCTCTGCTACAACTGATGATTCTCCAACATATTCTACCATAACCTTGATAATTGCCTATTCTATCTCAGAATTTACTTCTTCATACCTGCCTCCCACAATCTAAATTATTCTCCTTTTGGTTCTTAGATGGGTGCTTAGGGCTTTCATGATCTGATTGTAATGAGCTTCATCTCTTATTTCACAAAGCTTCCTCACAAGATTTTATCTAATAGCTGTCTCTTCCTCTGATGCTCTCTTCTTCCTATTTAGAAGTTTGTTGTAAAGATCATTAGGTATCTATCCTTGAATAGTTTCAAACTTCTTGCCAGTCAAGATCATATGCTTCACAACTGCATTCTCTAGATTAAGTCTATTAGTATAATCATAAAGATCATAATATTTGTTCATTCTTTCAAAGTCACCATTCTCGATAATCTACTCATTAAGCTTTTCAACTTTTGGTTTCCAAGGTTTCTTCTTATTAGTGACATCATCTTTAACCTCTGTAATCTTTCTTGGAATAGGTTGCACTAGAATTTTATGCCTCTTTCTTGGTCCATTAGCACTCTCCTTAACTCATTTTCTAGGTGTGGAGGAAGTGGATCTAGTAGACATCTTTGTTTCTATGTCCTTCTTAGGTACTTCCACTTTCACCTTTACTTGTGGTTCTTCCTATGGCACTGCAATTTATGATAAAGGAGGGATAGACAAAACTTCCTTTTGTCCACTCTCTCTAATTGCTACTACTATCTACTTTGCTACCAAAAAATCTCTCTGTCATTCCTGTATCTTTTAAGATTTTCTTAATGGTGCTCTCAACTCTCTTCGTTGACTACTTCTCTTCAATTAGAATCTTTGTGGAGTTTAAGTTCTCCTCAAAGGTTCCAAACCTATTACACTAAGTGTCCAACTTACACTTCAGTAGTCTGCTAACATACTCTTTAGTTTCTACCTCAGATATTTCATAGCCAAGAGGTTCTATGAACTCTATTCTAGGCTCTACTGCTTCAATATAGGTAAGGTCAGTATCCACCATAAAACATATATCATCTTTACATTTTTCAACAAGAGACTTAGGGATCCTTGATCTGCTAGACACAATATTTTGAAATGTCTTAATAACAAGTACTGCACTCTCATTAACACTATCAATAACATGCCTTTTGTATAATACATTAATCATTTCCATTGTAGTTTGTCCATCATTCCAATCATTTCCTATGGTGTAAGGAAATATCCTCAAAAAGATGAAAGAACATATATGTGATTAGGGATGAGAACCTAAACTGTGTATACTTAGTTTTCTTGATCTTCCCCAAGTTCTCAAACAATTGAATTCTAAGAATTTCACACATATCAACTAGTACCCTGTCAAAACACATAAGATAGGCTACTTGTACCATTCCAGTGCCATGTCATCCTCTCTTGAATTTGCAAAAAACTTAGTAGTTAGGATCTTACATAAGTATCTCACATCATCTTGTTTGATCTTACTAATCACAATTCCTCTACCATTATAGGATGAGTTTGTGTTGTCAATGACTATTTTCCTAATATTTTTCTCATTGAAAGGAATAGCTCCAGTCTTAGATAATCCAGTAACTTCATGAATCAAATCAGCTATAATATCTATCACTCTATCTTCTAGCCAAAACTTACCATTATGAATTTTGCTCAAGATAATCTTAGTGCATTCTTCATTCTCAAATTCATACTGTAAATCATATTTGAAAATTTCATTATGTTCCAAGTATTCAAAACCTTGTTTCAGTTTCATATCTTGATTGTAAATCTTTTGATATTCATTTTTGAAATCACTATTATTTATTGTCTCTAGTTTGCATCCAAGATAACTTCTAACATTCTCTAAGTGTAATACTCCATCTAGTACGGATGATAATGCAAACTTAGGGTCTTCTTCCAAGGGTTCTACTGGTTCCCTTTTCAATTTAGGTCTATTCTTATCTCTGACATTGTGTATTATGGAAACATCCATGATTTCTTCAAATTCCTTTACTGATTCAAAGATTTGTCAAGTAAAATACCTTAATTTCATGATTTTAGGGCTTGTGTAGATTCGGCACAAAATTCTTCTCCAAATCCTTGTGAAATGCTTTCTATCACTGCTCTTTGATCTCCTTGATACTTTAATTCACTTTGATGATCAAATAATACTAATCATAACCTTTTATTAGTTCAATCTCACTTAGATTTGACATCACATTCAATTCTTTTTGCCCTTCTTTCCAAAAAGCTATCTCTGCTAACTTGCAAAACTTAAAACTTCTTGTGATCTCGCAAAACATAATATTTTTCATTGCACTCTTAACCATAGCATTAGAACATCATAAACTACCTTGCATTAACTACACAAGACTCGGTTCATCATATATCTACTTCTATACTAAATCTAAGTTCCTATTCTACTGCAATTTACATGAATTAAGTACTTTGAGATAGGTCAGGTAAAGATTCATTCTTACCTTTCAATACTTCACCCTCCTAATTACCTTAAATTTTGAATATGTCTCCTTGATCTGTGCTTTTGATAATCTTCACTTCATCTGAATTACTACAACATCATTTCTGACTGTTACTAGCATTTTCATTTCTTCTTGCATGATTTCTGGGGTTAGAATTAGGATGAAAAACTCTATTGTTCATTCTGCAAAACCTTGTTGTATGTCCAATCTTGTTGCATATCTGACAAACAATTCCATTTTTTCCATATCTTGATCCAGGTAGATTGATTTGTGATCTACAATTTCTAGCAATGTGTCCAACCTTGTTGCATCTATAACATACTACTCCATTTCTTCTGTTCATGTCTTCAGTAGGTTTCTTATCTGCATTGTTAGTATTCCTAAACATTCTACTACCATCATTATTCTCAATAAATTTAGGTTTCCTACAATCAAAAGCTCTATGTCCAAAACCATGACAATTGTAACAATAACCATTAAGAGGTTTAAATTGTTTACCTATGCACTGTCTCTTCATATGACCAATAGTATTACAAGAAAAACATCTAATTTTGAATTCTCTTTGCATACCTTTGGGTGATTCCTCTTGCATCAGTGATTCTTCTTCTTTATGTGTATCTTTAGATTTGTTGATCTCATTAAGCTTCTTCTCATCCATGCTTTCATATATCTTTAGATTTGGTTCCTTCCCTTCATCATTTTCTTTGAAAGTGTTGAATCCAAGACCAGTCTTATCATAGAATGGTTTTTGATAAGATATTTGTTCATCAATCTTCTCACAAGTTGAATATAGCCTTTCAAGTTGTTGTTTGGATTGAGTCAGTTCACCTTTCACAATCTTATTGTATTTCTCAAGTTCATCATACTACAAATTGACTTTCTCAAGTTCAAATGTTACTTTACAAAGTTTAGATTTTAGTCCTTCATTTTCAGTCTTTAGACTTTCATTCTCAAATTTTAGATTCGCTTCATTCTTTCCATTTCCATCTTTCAGACTAAGCTTCAAATTTTCTATCTTCAATTCATGCTTAAGGATTTCTTTTTCTTTTTCCATACTATCATCACAATCTTCAATAAAAACTTTGGATTCCTTTTTAGATCTCAGATCTTCCAATTTGCTTTTTAGTTTCTCAATAAGGTTCTTCGCATCATCATACTTTCTTTTCAAAGTATCTTTTTCAACAGTAAGAAAGTCAATGTATTCAGGAGCTTCTTCAAGATTCTTCTATAGTTGATCCATATCCATAGAGATCTTACTCAAGTTGCTAGGCTTTCCTTGAATGACTCTTTTCTGAGTAACTAAGCTCTAATACCAATTGTTAGAAATAGGGAATACTGAGAGGGAAGAGGTGAATTAGTATTCTACAATCTTTATCCTTTTCCCAATTATAGATATAATAGATTATCTTTATACATGCATAACATAAGAAGCTAAACATCATGCATAACAATAAAGAACTCATAACACATTCTTTGTTCTTGAGGAAACCCTGGCTAATAGAAAACCTCGGCGGGGATGGTACACAAAAAGATCCACTAATCAAAAGTATCTTGCTAAGGATGTTCACCCTATTAGGAGTCTATTACAAGCATATAGTGTATCAGTCCTGATTAAGGGACTATAGGCCTTGTTAGAAGCCTCAACCCTGTTAGGAGTTGTAGTACAAAATGTGATTATCAGATGAGCCCACTGCCCAAACAAGTAATGTACAATATACACTAATTAAAAAATAGGTTAAGGTACATAACCTTATACTACTTGCATCAATATCACTTCACTACTCTTTCACTATCACTATTACATATGCTTCATATGCTTCGCATCATATCACTTGTCCTTCTTTCTCAATACAAATACTTACTGCTGCAATTACAATTACAATTACACTGACAATTACAATTACATTTATATTTATACCAATAGCTTTATCCAAGAGTTAAAATCTAGGATGTTGTCCCTTTATATTGCAAAGTCATTATTTTGATAAACAAAATAATCCCTTAACTCTTTACTAGTTCTGTCTTCATATTATGTCTTGTCGGCTTCACACTGTCTTTGGTAAAATGGTCATAACTTCTTCCGTACATGTCGTACTGACTTCCACTCTAAGATGGGTGATCAATAGACATCATAGAGTCTATTCTCAAGTGTGCAAGCATTGAACTTACTCCAATCAATGTCGCAAACAAAAACTATGTCCAGGTTCACTGCTAAAACACTGTCTGGCACTTAAACAAATTTGCAATGTGCTCTATCATACTTTCTCTCTGACCTGTGTGATCTTCATGTGGATCATATGTTTCCATAATGACAACATCTATCTAATCAACTCAGCCAAATTGCCACCAATAGTACTTTCTTAAATAGAAACAGTCTTACCAGTTAAGGTTTGACATCAATGACAATACAACAATTGCTTCAATTGTAGCTTCCAACATAACCGATTAGTTCAGAGCAGAGATACATCATAGTAAAGGTGAAATATATTCAGTACTTATTGATCTGTATCAGAAAATTAAGTTGTCAATTAGGAGATAATTGCTTATTGCTTTCTAACAATTGTAATAGAGTTTTTGGATAAATCTATTAACAAAGTAGACTTGACAGTCTTATGTAAATTTCTTAAACAAGTGCACACTTCATTAGTGTTGTTAAAATCCTATAACTAGGTAGATCTAACTGATCTAATATGTTACTCCTAATAGGGTAAGATCACCAGAAGTGATCAAAACTTGTAGCCCTAATAGGCAAACCTTTTCTATCGACAGTAGTGAAGAATTTGTGGGTGTCATCCCCACCGCAATTTTTACCTTCTAACAAGGGTGTCTGCATTACCAAAATACTTGTGTTATGTGATTGTCATATTATTTTTTTCATGTTGTTTACTTTCATAAAGTTAATGGATGAATGATACATGCAATTAGATACAAGTTATTTTGCAAGGTTATCATTGTTTACAGTATTAGATCTGAAAGTTTTACAAGTAAAAGTTTTTGAAGGAACTGATTCACCCCTCCCCTCTTAGTAGCATATCTCTCCTAATCCCAATAGATTTTGGTACATTATATTTAGTACATTTAAAATTTCCACTTGCCAAAATGGAACATAGTGGACTTCTGATTTCAATGATTACAAGTACATAAATAAGGCTAGAGTATACTCAAACAAATAAGACACAAAGACACTCAAGGATCCAACAAATTACAAGTGCCAAATATAGGCAAAAATAGACCAAATGCTAAAAATACTATGCCTACTCAAAATTTCTCCAAACTAATACCAGATCTAGAAAGTAGACAAAAAATCATGCACTTTAAAAAAAGGCACTTGAAACTATGTCCATATGATTCTGAACAAAGCCTTTGAAGTTGCAAAAATAAGGATTCTTTATTTTTAGAAAACACAAGGAATAGAGATCAGAAACCACCTACACCATTGCGTAGATCATGAAATTCTACCCAAAATTTTTTAAAAAAGGAGTATGAATGACTCAGATATTATTGTTCGAAAATCGTCTTTGATTTTTTTTTTGAATCACCGCCATTGCACCTCCAAAAATCAAATGGCTTTAGATTTGGCCTTAGATGCCCAATTTGGATGAAGTAAAATTCAATTTAGGGGTTTTCAGACCTCCTCAATGTGATGCCAACCTCTAATTTCTACCATCAACCTCCATTTTTGACCTACCACAAAATTCTATCTAAATAGGCTATACAATGACACTCCTATGGCCTTGATATTATGTAAGAATTTTCCTAAGGAAAAGAATAAAAATTCCAAGATATATAAGTTCAATTGATAGGACAAGAGGGATAGGAAAAATGATTTATTCAACATTGATCAAATAAGAATGAATACCAATTGATTGAGTACAAAGTAGATGTTCTTGAATAAATAGGATATACATGATAACTAGGAGATATGCAAGTGACAACCTATCACCTAGACAAGGTATAATCACATATCCACCAAAGATGGATCATCCTAAATTGTAAAACAAAGTATGTGCAACAATGAGAGGATGATAATGTCATATGAATGCTAAAGGTGGATCTCACACATAAAGTGAAAACTCTCCTATGCCATGTGCTAAAATTATATGCAAACTACTAGTTGTCTCAATGAAAACCTACTATGTAATGCATTATCCTAAGTAAACTTAAGTAAAGTGTAATTAGGAATATTTAATTACACCAACAAGTTTTAGTCCTTTATAATCTTTACACAATGACAACTAGTAGTCATCATTTCATTATTTCACTCACAATAAATACAAGGCTTTATAAGTTTAGGTTATTTTTTCGTAATTGTATCTATGGAAATTTAAATATAATAATGCATTATCAAATAATGTTAAAAATATAGAAATACACATATTGGTCAGAGAACAAGCTACATTCCAGAGAAATCATAACAAGGTACATTTCATGGGAAGTAAATAATGGTTTATCTGCAAAATTTTTGCATGACTCCTCACATGGATTACCACCCTTGAACCTATGTGAAGATCTTAGAAATGCCATCAACATTATCAAAGATAATTGGGAAACCTATGTCGTTGATTACATGCTAGTAGTTCAATCATGTACAGGTAAAGTAATCTGGAAAAATCCATATGATTTTCTAATTTCTTTGAATGAAAAGAAGTGCCTTTATAATATATTATCTCAAATAACACTCTTTTTTAATGAACAAGAGGTTAAACTAATTTGGGCCCCATCAAAAAATGGTTTTTATAGTATTAAATATGGGCACAAGGTGCTCTCCATAATGGAGAAAAATATAACTAAACAATAGGCTTATATCCTATGTTGGAACAAAGTGATTCTACCCAAGGTAGGATGTTTCACTTGGCTAGCAATTAGGAAAAAGATTATGACCAATGATCGCCTTCATAAATTCAAGAGTTCCAAAACTTTTTAGTGTGTGTTATTTCAGGTAGAAATCAAATTTTTTTATCACTTACTATTATTATGCCCCTTTGCTCAAACCTGTTGGCAACATGTGGTGGGTGAATTGAACATCTCCATTTCATTCGAAAAAATTTGTGGGATTTTTTCTAATCATGACCGAATCTTAATTCAAAATCTTTATTCTCATCTATTTAGATCTATGCACCAACTATGATTGTTTGGGCTATTTGATCAGAACATAACAAGAGAATCTTTAGAAATTATGCTTCATCAGTGGAAGTTGTTATAAAAAAGCTAGAGCAATCCATTTCTTATGTGGTTAATTCGCATGTTAAACACAAAATTTGCAATTACAACTTCACAAATTGGGATTGTAATATTATTAAGTCATGGAATTTGATTCACAACTCTCCATTTATGATTCCAAATAGAAGAAAATAGAAGGTATTGTTGCTATACAAAATGGACACTTATGCTCTTAGGCTACCAATATACACTCAGGTTGATTTTAGGATTGGTTAGTTCCAAAATGTATAAGGATCTTAGGGTAACTGGACCAACTATAGGGACAAGATTTCCCTCTTCACTTCTGGCTCTACAAAACCAAGGTGGGTGCACCTAACCCAGTGAAAACTATACTTCACACACCAAAGATTGGATCTAAACAACAGATTGATAGTAAGAAAGTACTAAATGCTAACCTCACATTCATTGACTCTCCATTACTATAGGGTAACAAAACCACACAACCAAAGACTTAAATCTTAGAAAGGTTATTGATTTTAAGATTTGGAATGTAATAACTTCAACCAGTGTATGTTAACCAGAGAAATACTCATTTAGGCTAGTGCCTCATCCATTGGGCAAGATTTCTTAGACATGAAGACACACAGATTTTAGAATATTTGAGAACTCATAGCCATAAATACATTTATCTTAATCTTTACTATTTACAAAACATCCTTATATAGACAAGGGAAAACCTATATCACATCTAGAGTATAGTTTAATCCAATCCTAGATCAGAACTCAAGAATGAAGATACATATATAAGAACAATATGCAATGAGTTAAAAAACTCAAAGCTTACTTGACTTGAAACAAAGGAGAGATAAGAACCAGATATTTTTATTAAGTATGATGAATTCCTTCTGTGTATACAATGAATCACAAAACACCCTACTTCCAAACTATAGCTTAGACCTACAACTTTCTTCTTTCATCAACAAACACTGAATCAAAACTATTACGAACCCTTGACTGAGAATAGGGCTCACCAAGAAAAAGTTTTTGAACACCTAACTCCCAATGCCTTTGAATGATCATGAAAAATCATTTTATCTCAAAGATTGCAACAAGCACTGATGACCATTAAAAGCAATAATTTCAAAACTACCTAACTCAACAAAAAGAATGAAAGCCAGACAAGACAGGCTCCAAGCACAAGGCTAGTAAGATAAAAAATAATCATCAAATTCTACAATAGATCCAACCCTGTACCAGCTCCAAGGAAAAAAAGAATCATGCTAGAACAACCACCAAGACCTTCCTCATAAAAATCTCACCCACAACCAAGCTGGAACAATAAAAAATGGTCCTGTAATATGGCTTCATTCAGCGCACTGTCTCTAGACCCTACAGAAACAATTTGAATTTGAAAAAAAATGGATACAAGCTCCGATTTAAAATGTGACCATAGATCCCTTTATTTCCCAATAGATTAGGTAGCTTACGTTAATATTTACAATAGTCACAAAACCCTAAAAAGTCCATGTCCACACCAGCAGTCAACACCAATGAAAAATGCTCACATCAGCTCCCTCTGACATACAGGACCCACCCTTGTCAACGCTTGAGAAAAAGCAAAATCAATGGCTGGTGCAAGATCTCATGGCTTTGAAAAATTCCATGAGAACTTATGCCAACTGTAGATCCTCTACAGATGTTAGGGCCCTCAAAATATGTTGGCAACTAGGTCCCACAGACAACCCTCCGAATCATCAATGCCTTGACCAATCGGGAAAAAGAAAGTCAACATCATGTGGCACATCAGACCCACCATCGTCTGCCTTTAACACATGGAGGATTTGATGGTAGTCACATGATTGCATGGGCTCAAAAGATTCCATGCAATTATATGACCATCATCGATCTTGAATCTTCACACTGAGATACTGGGCTTGCCTGGCAGAATGTGCAACTCACAGTCACGCGGACCAATTAAAGAGTGCCAACTATGCTTATGTGGCATGTGTACCTATTTTGGATTTAGATGGTGTCAGATCTGGGCCCAGGAAAGAATTAGCCAAAAAAATTAGGAAATACTAAAGCACAAGACTTAGGAAAATATCAAATCCACCGGGTAGTAGACTTAGGAAAAATTAACTGGGGAGACTTAGGCAAAGTGGTAAATATTAAAGGGGCCCAAAAATAAACCTTAGTTGCAAGATCACATTACATGAAAAAGGCTCATGCGATCATGCAAAAAAGTGGTCAATAATTAGCACATGCGCTATAGGACTTTTAAGTGGCCCAAAAAGGTAACATGAAATTAGAATGAGGCTAGAGCACACTTAGGGTTTTCCAAACAAATGGCTAGATTTTAAAATTTTGCCTAGGGTTTAGCCAGAAAAGGAAGAAAAAGGAATACAGAGGCACAAAAAATATGATGAAACCATGGAAAATTTTACTTGTGCTAACAGTGGCTCATACTCGGGGACGTGTATCTCCTACAGATACAATGAGAAGCCTGAATCTCCTGGAAGAGCAGACCAAACCAAAATTTCAACCCAAAAAGAAAAAACAAATGACTGTACAAGGGAAAACCTAAACTACTGCTCATGGAAAAGATACTTCAGGTGAAGTAGAACTTTAGGAATTGTCCATGAACAGGCAATTCCAAAGTACCACTAGTTAAATCCTTCAGGACATAACAATCTATGCCCCATTTTCTCTCAATAAGATAAGGTCCCAACCAAATAGGGTCAAATTTTCCATGCTTCCCCTTATCTTATAACCTTGCATTCCACATTAGGACAAGATCATCAAATTCAAAACTCCTTTGAGTAGCCCTCCTATCAAACAAATTCTTACATTGTCTCTACAATGTCTCATTTCTTTCATGTGCATCTCTCCTTACCTCTTCTAATTGGATCAGTTCATCTATTTTTACTCTCATCTCATCATTCAAATCTTCATCATATGCCTGGATGAACTTATACATATGCAATATATTATTTTGAGGCAATCTAGCACTTATTCCATATACCAAATCAAATGGAGCATAACCGATGGCCTTCTTAATAGTTACCCTGTCAGTCCATAGTGCCCACCATAACTTTGAGTCCCAAGCCTTCTTATTCTTGTCCAACACTCTCTTGAGAATCTTAATTAGACTTTTGTTGCTGGACTCAACCTGACCATTTCTTTGTGGATGATATGGGGAAGAAAATGAAATGTGTATCCCATATTGCTGACAAAAATCATTAAATTCATGTGATCTAAAACACATTGCATTATCAACCACAATTACCTCTGGGCAACCAAATTTGATATGGATGTTCTGCATCACAAAGTCTTCTACCACTTTGCTAGTAGCCTTTCTAGTAGGGATAGCTTCAACCCACTTGGTAAAATAATCTATTGCTACCAATATGTAAGAATGTCCACCACTAAATTTATTTGGAATCTCCCTAATAAAGTCAATACTACACTTCTAGAAAGGAGCTTGAACTGCAACAGGTCATAGTGGCAAATTTCCATTAAATTTCAACTTACCAGCAAACCTTTGACATGCATCACATTTTCTTACAAACTGATGTGTATCCTTAAAAAATGTAGGCCACCAAAATCCAAATCTAAGGATCTTGTGAGCTGTGGTCTTTTCCATATAGTGTCCTCCATAAACATCTTGGTGCATTTCCTTTAATAGAGCTTCATACCTCTCATGATCTATGCACTTTAGCAATACTCCTTCATTGCTTCTCCACTGTAACTTACCGTGTATAATGGCATACCTTGCAGATTGCAACTTGATAGTTCTCCTTCTATTTTCATCCATCTCAGGGGGAAGGATCAATTTTTTCAAGTAACCAATAACATCCTTGTACCAGTCACAATAATCCATATCACAAATATATGGCCTTTGTTCTTCTTTTGACACATTCACATGATTTGCAACTAAATTGCTTTGTGCCATTAATTTTTCAAGACCTAAGCCTCTTATCAACTTTGTAATCTAGATATCAATATTAAACTCTTGGATCCTATTAATCCATCTACATCTTTTCCCTGAAACTTCTTGTTGCACCAATATATCCTCAACTGCAGCACTAGGAACACATGCAACCACCTTAGCTCCCACAAGGTAACATCTAAAAGCCTTGAAGGCTTTAATTAAGGCATAAGCCTATTTCTCAGTAATATCATATTTCAATTCTGCTACTTGTAGGGATTTACTAAAAAATGATATGGGTTGTTCATATCCATCTGAATTCTTTTGCAATAAAACTACTGCAACTATATGACAAGAAGCAAAAGAAAAATTTTGCATGGGCTTACCATAATCAGGTGTCCTCAAAACTGGAGCATCCTTGATGGCCTTTTTGATACTTTTGAAAGATTCAATTGTTTCTTCATTCCACTCAATCTTTGCTTTTTTTTTCAACATTCTAGAGATAGGATACTGATTTCCATAAAATTTGTAACAAATCTCCCTAGAAAGTTTACATGCCCAAAGAAGGACTGTATTCCTTTAACATTTCTAGGTGGTGAAAGCTTGTCTATAGCCATAACCCTTTCAGAGTCAATTCTCACTCCATCCTTGGACACAATATGTCCTAAGAGCTTGCCTTCCACAACACCAAAAGAACACTTCTTTGGATTCAAGGAAATCCCATACTCTAGAGCCCTAATAAAAATCTTCTCAAGATGTTCACAATGCTGACTTTCCTTATCTGAATATGCTGTGAGATCATCCTAATATACCACTAGGAATTTTTTGATGAAGTCTACAAAGGCCACATCCATAGCTCTCTGAAAAGTAGCTCCTACATTTGTCAAACCAAAAGGCATTCTAACATAAACATATGTTCCCCAAGGGGTAGTGAATGTAGTCTTGAATTGTTTTGACTCCTTGACCATGACCTGATTATATCTAGGGAAACCATCCATCATGGACATTAACTCTAATCTAGTAACCTTCTATAGCATATTCTCCATATTAGGTAAACCATAATTATCCTTAAAAGAATTGACATTCATGTTCCTAAAATCAACACATAACCTAATGTCACCATTATTTTTTTTTACTGGAACCAAGTTTGACACCCAAGTATAATGTTTGACAGGCTTGATGATGCTAGCATCCATCATCCTTTTGAGTTCATCTTGCATTTTTGGGGCCAAGGTAGGATTCACAAGATTTAATTTTTGCCTAAAAGGCTTAGTACCTTCTTTCAGTGGCATTTCATGTTGGAATAGATCCTCTCTATATGCTTTCAAATCATCATAAGACCATGCAAAAACATGTCTAAATCTTTTGAGAAGATCAATCAAATTATCCCTAGTTCTTTGGGATAAACATCTACCTATGTAAACATTTTTGGGTGCTTGAGTTGTTCCTAAATTTATTTCCTCCAAATCATTTATCTTATCAACAAATTTAGGAAAAGAAGTCCTTTCTTTATCATCAGATGCCCTTTCAAGAGCAACCAATCCCCTTGGGATCCTATTTGACCTTAATTGCAAAACTTCCTTCCCAAGAACATTCTCTTTTCCATTTTTGATGTCAATATAAGTGTTGAAATCCATCTCCTGATCATCAAAATGAGAATCACACTACAAAAACCTTAGTATATCCTGATCATCAAAAAATACCTGCCAATTCTCAACATTGTCTGGGATAAAAGGCCTAGACTTGAACTCAATCCTGGATATCCCTACAAAGGTAATATACTCTAGCCTTAGTGCTATGTTTTCCAATAAGTCAGCCATCCTATTTTGGCTTCTATCCACCCAATCAATACCAAAGGCACTGAAACCTTCAATTTCATCCCAAACAACATTTCTATATTGTTTTAGCCTTTGATTCTTTGATGCATACCTCGATCTAATCTGAGAAATTATTAACTCAGAGTTACCAATCACCCTAATATGTTTGATTCCATGTTTTGATGCTTGTCTCAAACCAATTAGTAGGGCCTCATATTCAGCAACATTATTTGTGCAAAAGAACAAGAGACTGAAAGAAAACTTGAAAGTCTTACCACTTGGGGATATCAATAGCACTCTTGCTTCAGCACCTTCCTTAGAACTTGCTCCATCAAAATATAGGGTCCATAAGACATTACCTTCTACCATGTTATTTTCATCATCAGCCAGAAGGACAAGCTTGACCTTTCCTTGCACTTCTCTCTCCTGAACTTGGAAAGAACCAATATCAGTGTCAACAAAACAATTCATATTGTCCTCTTCATCCTCCTCAATCATATGTGGAGTTCTAGCTTCCCTTGAAATTTTCACACTTTCTCCTTTAATGCTAAAAGTAGAAAAATACAAGTCACATTGAATACTTCCTCCCATAGAAACACTCCATTTTTTAGATAATAGCATTCCATACTGAGGAGGAATATCAACTACAAGAACACTCATAGTTAGTTGTTTGTCAGGAAATGTTGCTAATTTATAAGGCAAAGCCTTAATTGTACCAATAATTGGTACTTCTCTTGAGTCCATAGCTTCGCATCTCCCATGAGGTGTATCAACCTTTAGTCCTAATGACTTCATGATCTCTGTAGGCATGACAATGTTTGATGCTCCAGAATCAATCATGCAATTCTTCAATAATTTTCCATTTATCGTAAGGGACAAGAAAAAAGGATCAATTGTCCCTGATGCAATATTTACAACATTTGCATTCAAAAATATCTGACGGATCTCAGAGACAATTTCCTCATTTTTACTATCAGGTGTGTCATCTAAAGAAGCCACATGCTTGTCACCCCTACTCATATCTTGGACCTTTATTTAAGAAACACCATTCACCCAATCAAAGGCCTTGACCTTGTGCTCTTCTATTCTCATCATTTCTAACAATGGAACCTTGATAGTTATTTATGAAAGCAATTTAGTCATATCAATGGGAACGTATGTATGGTTGCCAATGTCTTCCTTAATCTTAGTGACATATTTATCTTCCTTTTGGATAGTCAAGTTAGATTTACCTTTGTGTAGAAACTCATCATCCTTCTAAGGTATAGGAACAACTATCTCTGGTGTCTTTACTTTACCCTTATGTATTGCAGTAGGCCCACTCCTCTTTTTTACTTTAACCTGACTGACAACACTAACACCTTTCTCCTTTTCCTCAAGTTGTTGTGTACTCCTTTTTGAATTCTTGATAAACATACTACCTGATTTACCAACTGTGCTCCCAACTATCCTATTTCTCAAATTGCAATTGCTCCTACCTTGAGTGACCATGTCTGCAGTGATTTGAGAAATTTCCTCATCAGAGGGTCTCCTTAAGGAAACATGTTCCCCACACTTCACTATACCACATCCAACATCATCAAATTCTTCTTCCTCATCATCAGTAGAGTCAACCTCATCCCATGCATGCAAAGAAGTCATTGGACAACCACTCTGATCATATTGCTTATCATGTTCTTGGTTCTCAGATAAATTTAGAGCAATAACACAATGCTCTGGACTATGAGGAGATTAACAAGCAGCACACCATGGGATATCATCATTCATGTTAACTAAATTTCTTTGCAAAGGATTAGGAATCCTATGATCAGGCCTATCCCTTTTAACTAGAAAAATGGGCTTTCCATCCTTCCACTGAGTATTGTATGGGTAATTTTGCATTTTTGGTTGCTTACTAAAATTACTTGAAATAGGCTGGTCATTTGTTGCAACCCTATTGTTTCTTTTTTCATCAGGCTTTAGATCCTCTAAAGCACTTAGAATCTACTTTAGATTATCCTCCTCCTTTGGCTTAAAATTAGTAGACCTTCCCATCTCTTTCTTATTTTGCACTTGAGGCCTATAATCATCTCTTCTTCCCAATTTTCCTGATATTCTTCTATTACTTTCTATGTTGATAGAAAACTTGTAAGCCTCCCCAAGATTTCTAGGGTTCTTATCCCTTAAAAGGTAGCCCATCTTTGCATCAAAAGCATTTAAGTATGTCACAAGACACAGTCTATCATCTAATCTGATAACTTGTAGGAGCCTATGCATAGCCTTTTGGAATCTTATATTAAATTCAAGGACCTCTTCATTCTGATTTTTCTTTATGTTATTGAATTCATTCAAAATAAAACCCTCATTTTTTTTATCTCCATAATTCTCCTTGAAACAATTCTTAAATTCATTCTAGGATCCTATACTAGCATGGGGCAATTTGTAAACCAATCCCTAGTATCCTCGATTACAGATTATACAAATAACTTCATTACAACATCATTAGGCTCAACATTATAATCATCTATTACATCCATAAAAAAATTTAGATGTTCCTCACATGTGATGACATTGTTCCTAGCAAACTTTGGGAGCTTCTTTCTAATTTCATCAGGAATTACATTAGGATAACCAGGAATACCAAAAAACATAAGTTGTTTGTACCTTTCATGAATAGGAACTCCTTGAGGTGGGTCCATTCCTTGAGATGTAGACATCCTTGTGTTTGAACCATTAGGAATTTTAGCAGAACTCAGAAGGACATTTGTCTGAGTTACAAGGTTACCATGATTTCCACCTTGCCCCAAAAAGGAAGCAACAACATTTGAAGGTCCCGAGGTATGCTTGAGAAAATCAATCTTCTTCCTTATTTCTATAGCAGTGGCCTCCAATTCTGCCTTCTCTAATTCTTTATCTAATATTCCTTTTTCCTTTCTAGCCTTCTCAAGGTCTGGATCTAATCTCAACCCTTGCTATAATGGGTCCTCCACATGAACTTCTTCATTGATTTGAACTCCAACAGCTTTCTGTTTGCCTTTATCTCTAGGCCTAGTTATCTCATGTGTTCTCTGCATAATAGGTTGTTCCTCTACTCTTTCAGGCTCTAGGACAAAATTAATTTCCTCCAAATCTAACAACTGCCTCTTTAGCTGATCAGCCCTTATCATGGCTTGTCTTACTCTGTCTTCTTTATCTTTCTCTCTTTGTTGTCTGATAGCAACTTGTTCTTGGAATCTTTTTTCCAACTCATAGAGCTCTTCAAAGATTTCTTTTGATTCTGAGAAAGTAGTCTCAGATTCATCATCTCCCACTTGAAATTCATCCTCACACTGGTTCAATCCCAAATCAACAGCCTCTTCATATTCTGAAATATTTTCTTCTTCACTAGGCTTGGTTTGAGTTTCTTGTCTTGTATCCTTTATATTTTTTCCAAGTATGAGAAACATTTCTTTTCTTCTTTCCTCCCCTTGTTTGACTAGGCCTAGAAGTGCTTGGAATACCTTCTTCCATTATGTCTTCAGGATGCTCCTTTCTCTGAGACCTAGTACCTCTGTAACTGATTTTATAAATAGTCTACTAACCAACACTACTGTAGAGATGTTTGAGTCACCACCCAAGTTTATTGGGAATCTTACAATACAACTTCCTCACTTGACAAATATCCAAATGAGCATGACAAGACAAGGGACAAGAATAACCTTGTTTCTTCCAATGGTGACCTACTGGTTACTATAGACTTGTGTAACATTTCCCTAGCAGAGTCACCATCTTGTTGGTGACTTGGATGGGTAAATCAATTTGGTCAATAGGATTTTGAATTTACAATATAACCACAACCAAAGATTCTAACAGATGTAGTTCTTCATTATTGTTCTCACCAGTAGAGTCACCATCTTGTTGGTGTACAAAATGGATGCTTATGCTCTTAGGTTGCCAATATACCCTCAGGTTGATTTTAGGATTGGTTAATTCCAAAATGTATAAGGATCTTAGGGTAACTAGACCAACTATATGGACAAGACTTCCCTCTTCACTTCTAGCTCTATAAAACCAAGGTAGGTGCACCTAACCTAGTGAAAACTATACTTCACACACCAAAGATTGGGTCTAAACAATAGAATGATAGTAAGAAAGTACTAAATGCTAACCTCACATTCATTGACTCTCCATTACTATAGGGTAACTAAACCATACAACCAAAGACTTAAAGCTTAAAAAGGTTATTGATTTTAAAATTTGGAATGTAATAACTTTGACCAGTGTATGTTAACAAGAGAAATACTCATTTAGGCCAGTGCATCATCCATTGGGAAAGATTTCTTAGACACAAAGACACACAAATTTGAGAATATTTGAGAACTCATAGCCATAAATACATTTATCTTAATCTTTACTACTTAAAAAACATCCTTACATAGACAAGGGAAAACCTATATCCCATCTAGAGTATAGTTTAATCCAATCCTAGATCACAACTCAAGAATGAAGATACATACATAAGAACAATATGTAATGAGTTAGAAAACTCAAAGCTTACTTGAGTTGACACAAATGAGAGATAAGAACTAGATATTTGTATTAGGTATGATGAATTCCTTTTGTGTATACAATGAATCACAAAACACCCTGCTTGCAAACTACAGCTTAGACCTACAACTTTCTTCTTTCATCAACAAACACTCAATCAAAACTATTATGAACCCTTGATTGAGAATAGGGCTCACCAAGAAAAAGTTTTTGAACACCTAACTCCCAATGCCTTTGAATGATCATGAAAAATCCTTTTATCTCAAGGATTGCAACAAGCACTGATGACCATTCAAAGCAATAATTTCAAAACTACCTAACTCAACAAAAAGAATGAAAGCCAGACAAGACAGGCTCCAAACGCAAGGCTAGTAAGATCAAAAATAATCATCAAATTCTGCAATAGATCTGACCCTATACTAGCTCCAAGGACAAAAAGAATCATGCTGGAACAACCACTAGGACCTTCATCATAAAAATCTCACCCACAACAAAGCTGGAATGATAAAAAATGGTCCTGTAATAAAGCTTCATTTGACGCACTATCTCTAGACCCTACAGAAACAATTTGAATTTGAAAAACAATGGATACAAGCTCTAGTTTAAAGCGTGACCATAGGTCCCTTTATTTCTTAGCAGATTGGGTGGCTTATGTTAATCTTTACAATAGTCACAAAACCCTAAAAAGTCCATGTCCATGCCAGTAGTCAACACCAATGAAAAATGCGCACATCAACTCCCTTTGACATATAGGACCCACCCTCGTCTGCGCCTGAGAAAAATAAAAATCAATGATTGGCACAAGATCTCATGGCTCTGATAAATTCCATGAAAACTTATGCCAACTAGGTCCTACTGAAAACCCTCCCAATCATCAATGCCTCGACCAATTAGGAAAAAGCAAGTTACCACCATGTGGCACATCGGACCCACCGTCGACAACCTTTCACACACATAAGATTGGATAGTAGTCGCATGATCGCATGGGCTCAAAAGATTCCATATGATTATATGACCACCGTTGATCTTGAATCTTCACATTGAGATACTGGGCCCGCCTGACAGAACGTCCAACTCACGGTCACATGGACCAATTAAAGAACACTAATTGTGCTTATGTGGCATGTGGACCCATTTTAGATTTAGATGGTGTCAAAGCCAAGCCCAGGAAAGAATTAGCCAAAAACATTAGGAAATATTAAAGCACAGGACTTAGGAAAATATTAAATCCATTGGGAAGTAGACGTAGGAAACATTAACTGGGGAGACTTAGGCAAAGTGGTAAATATTATAGGGGCCTGAAAATAAACCTTAGTCGCAAGATCGCATAACATGAAAAAGGCTCATACGATCATGCGAAAAAGTGGTCAATAATTAGCACATGCGTTATAGGACTTTTAAGTGTCCCAAAAAGGTAACATGAAATTAGAACAAGGCTAGGGCACACTTAGGGTTTTCCAAACAAACGGCTAGATTTTAAAATTTTGCCTAGGGTTTAGCTAGAAAAGGAAGAAAAAGGATTGCAGAGGCACAAAAAATAGGATGAAACCATGGAAAATTTTACTTGTGTTAACAGGTATATATTCAAAAGTTTCATGGGTTCCTCTTGATAATAATTTTGTAAACTTAAATTTTGATGAATCTACATGGGGCAACCTTGTCAAGTCTGGATGTGGTATGTGTCTTCACTGCCATAGGGATGTAGTTTTAGTATTTAAATGTATTTCTTTACCCAATGGAACTAATAATCAAGCTGAAGAATATGCCCTATGATACGGCTTGCAGCTTGCTAGAAATCTTAATATTAGGAAACTCCATACAGAAGGGGATTTGACTTTAATTATCAATCTTTTAATCAACAAGATAATTTTTAATCAGAATTTTAAATATATCATGAAGAGAATTTTTCAATTATTGGATACTTTTGATACTTATTTGATATCCCATGTGTTCCAAGAGGGGAAAAATGGTTGTTGATTGTTTTCCCAACATTGGTTCAGGTGGTTATAATATAGACTCTTTGTGCATGGACATATCGATTATTGATCTCCAAGATTTAAAATTGAAAGTGATTAAAGACATCAACCTTTAAAAACTAGTAGTTATGTTTTGAAAAGAAACATGTGTAATGAGTACATTGGAAGATGAGTGCATGTTAGAGAAGTGAAACTTGGGATCAATTAGTACCTGTTATCATATTCTTACTCATTCTTAGATTGGTAACCTAATTACTAGATGATGCTACAATACCCTAGTTTGTGTTATTAGGTGATCTTATTTAATTTTGTGTTCATTTCATTGTCATGATTTCATGAAAGAGAAAGGAAATAAACTTCTACATCTAAAGATTACACGTGCATGTATCAATGATATGTATGCTGTACAAAAGGGAGAGAACTGGAAAGAAAGGGCATCTATCTAAGCTCACACAAGCTGTGAGCATAACAACTACCAGACTTTAATGAATGAGTATAGATATACATAAATGAAATCAATTAAATACTGGGGTACTAGACATTGCCTAGTAGTGGTGTCTAGATCTGATCCTGTCCAAAGAGCTCCTATGATCCTGAACCTGCAAAAGACAAGATAGGATATGGGTTAGATCCAATAGATCTAAGAAATGACTAGTATCATAGTATTTACAGAATGCATACATACACTTAGCCATGTACCTCTGACAAAGGCTGTGCTTAGGACATGTGTATCAAGGCTCCAAAGATGAATGAGACACCATGTTCTCACTGACATGTTTTTTTCATGTGTAGACACAGGAGGAGCTGATCCAACAAAAAATCCAATGAATGACCTAGGCCCTTGATGCAAATCAAGATAGAGAAACCTCAAGTTTTCTATCAATGATTGCATCAAGGGCCAAGAGCACCCATCGTAAAAAATAGAGGGACATCTAGATGATGCAACATGAATGAGGATCATGAAAGAAGAATCATGGAAGCAAATCAAAACATGAGGTGCAAATATCAGAGTGATTAGAGGGCATTATAACACAAGAGAAATAGGAGTACAATTCTGCATATGAAAGAAAGGGCACACCACAACATAATATTCTCCAAGGATGCATTCAATACATGGATATTATGGCATGGACATAGAAAAATAAGTGTGTTGTAGTATGACATAGTAAATCAAATATTGGCACCAAATGAGAAACAAAGATCATCAATGTTGTAGCACGAATAGGATAGATGTGATGAACAAAGATCAATAGAGACATGTCATAGTATCCCAAACAATGGATACTTGATGCATAACAACACAACATATCATGCACAGGGCTCTTCCCATACATAATATAAGAAATCTACAATGTATCATCTTTACTTTGACATACAATTCATAAATTTTTCCTATGACACAGAATGTTGGATACAATTGTCTAAAAGAGATTGTTGGAATGATTATGTGTTTTCTTTGATGTCACATAGATGTTGTATCAATTGTCAGCTCAGTCGATCAGCAAAGCAGTTACCAGTGTCTACTAAGACCTCTCGGGTGTCAAAAGAAAAGTATGGCAGAAAATAGTGTTAACTGAGCTTCCTTAGTTATCGAAGGAAAGTTAGTGTCTACCGAGTTCACTCGGTCTCCAAAGGATGTTGAGGAATTTGTAGTACTTACCAAGTTCTCTCGGTCACCAAAGGAAATCTTCTTTCGGATTAATGTTTACCGAGCAAGGTCAGCCCAGTAAAGGTTTTTGTCAATTTAAGATATAAAGTTGGTTTATTCTAGCCGACTGTTGTAATGATTAGTGATGTTTGTAATAATTATTAGTGTCGACTTGACAATCCAAATGGTATATATATAGAGGGTCAAGTTGTGAATTATGAGTAAGCAAAAAGAAGAAAGAGAAGAATAGTATGAGTGAATTTTGAAGGATAGTTAGATATCCTTGAAGAGAAGCAAAGATACATTTGATCCAGAAGGATCTAGTGAAGCAGAACAAAGATCTGTAATCAAAAATTTAGTTGCATCACTATTCAGGTCACTTCATTGTTATTTTCTTACCATTGTAGCAATGATTTCAAAATCTCCTAACCAAGTTGGTTTAACAGCCATTTTGTAAATCCTCTAACAAGGTGATAGTTCTATTGAATTGTTTCAAGACCTCTTACAAGGCCACTCCTAGTAGGGTGATTAAATCCTCTAACAAGGTCACACCTAATAGTGTGATTTGTAACCTTTTACCAGGTTGGCTCCTAACAGGGCATCACTTCAGAAGAGTGAAAATCAGTAACTAGTTACATTGGTGGTTTTTCCCATATTGGGTTTCCACGTTAAATTTGGTGTCTCTTGTGTTCATGGTATTTTCTTTATTCATGCATGTTAATTACTAATGAATTCTTAAGAACAACTATAATTAACACTCTCTGTAATTACTGAGTTTTAGCATTTCTCTATATGTCAATAGTAAATAATTTAATAGGACATCTAAGGGATTAGTGGTAATATTTTGTGGTTAACTGATTCACCCCACCCTCTTAGTTACTACATCTATATTTCCAACAATTGGTATCAGAGCTTTTGATGCTTGCAGGAAGGGTTTTAAGGACCTAAGCTAAAGATCAGGATGTCTTACAAGAGAGAAATTCCAAGGCTTAACAGAGATAACTTTTTAGCATGGAAAGGTCTCATGAGACTTCATCTGGCTTCCATTGGTGATTCAGGATGCAAATATATTGATCAAGAATATACTATTCCTACTGGCACATTAACTATTGAAGACATTGCAGAGAAAAAGAACCATAACACCATGATGATAGATATTGCATCAGCCCTTAACTATGAAGAATTTGATGAGATCAAAGACTGCACAACTACCTATGAAATGTGGAACAAGCTGAAGAAAATTTATGGTGGTGATGACAATGTGAAAAGAGCCAAAGAAAAAAGCCTAGGAGGAAAATTTGATCAGATGAAGATGAAAGAAGATGAAAACATTGCAAAATATGTTGAAAGAATCAAGGTGAGTGTTAGTGAAATTAGAGCTTCTGGAGGAAAAATTGATGATGAAACTGTTTTAAGTAAGGTTCTTAGAACATTGCTTCCTATCTATGCAATAAGAGTATCTGCTAGTCAAGAAAGAAGATGTGAACAAAATCACAATATAACTTTGGATGCCTTAGTTGGAAGATTGAAAACTTTTGAATTGGACAACTATGATAACTATGTTCCAACTTCTAAAAATATTGAATCAGCATTTGAGGCCAAACTCTCACTTAAGGGAAAGAAAATCTAGTTGGAAAGTGAAGAAGAATCAGAGGAAAGTTTAGATAGTGATCTTGAAGTTATTAAAGCATTACTTGAAAATAAATATACTAGAGGTAGAGGTAAATAGAAAGGTAAAACTCCCTTAATCTATTTTTCATGTGAAGAAATTGGTCATATTGCAGCTAGGTGCCCAAACAAGCAAGGCAAAGATGAGAAGAAAGGTCACAAGTACAATGGCAAGAAGAATTTCAAGTCATTCAAGGATAAAGGTAAGAAAACATGTTTTTTGGCTAAGGATTCTGATAGTGAAGAAGAAATTGTCTTCATTGCTATAAAAGATGAATCTGATGATGATGAAGATGAGATGGCACTTATCTCTCATATAAGTAAAAATGATACATGGATTATAGACAATGGATGCCCACATCATATAAATGGTGACAAAACTAAGTTTGAACATTTTGAAGACTATGATGGTGGTAGTGTAAGGTTTGGAAACAATGAACCTTGTTGTATAAAAGGAAGAGGATGAATTTCATTAAATAAAGAACTTATATGTGATAATGCATATTGGGTTGAAGGACTAAAACATAATCTTCTAAGTGTTGCATAGCTAATCAATAGTGGACTCAAGGTTGAATTCATGAATGGAAAAGCAAGCTTGCTGAATGACAAAGGAAAACTGATTGGTTCAGGCAAACAAACCAAAGGTAACCTATTTTATCTTGATCTCGATGAATGCTCATGTTTTATTGCTCAAATTGAAGAAAGTTGGTTATGGCACAAAAGGTTATGTCATGTAAATTTTGATAATATGGTGAAAATAAGCAAATTCAAGAAAGTAAGATGTATTCCTACTTTGAAGAAACCTGATATTGGTCTATGCAAGAATTCTCAGATTGGTAAAATGGGAAAGACTAGCTTTAAAAGTAAAAACTATCAGTCTAAAGATATTTTGGATATTGTGTATACTGAATTATGTGGACCTATTGGAATTGAAAGCTATACTGGACAAAAATTCTTTATTCTCTTTCTTGATGATTACTCTAGAATGATGACTGTTATGTATTTAAGAGAAAAGTCAGAAGCATTTGAGAAATTCAAATGGTATTTGGCAAGAGTAAAAAAGGAAACAGGAAAAAGAATGAAGTGCTTGAGATCAAACTGAGGTGGTGAATTTATCTCCCATGAATTCAATAATTTCTGCATTGAAAGCGGAATCAAAAGACAGGTATCAACTCCAAGAACTCCTGAGCAGAATGAAATAGCTGAAAGGAGGAACAGATCTATCATGGATTGTGCAAGGACTCTAATGATTGAAAAGAACATTGCTATGAAATATTGGAAGGAAGCTATTAGCACTATAGTTCATACCTTGAACCGAGTACAGTTGAGGAAAGACACATTCAAAACTCCTAATGAGTTATGGTATGGCTATAAACCCAATGTAAGTTACCTAAAAGTATTTGGTAGTAAATGTTACATCTTGAAAGAATCTAGAAAAGGAAAACTTGATGCAAAAGGTGATGAAGGAATATTTTTGGGATATTCTTGCAAAAGTAAGGCATATAAATGTCTAAATTTGTCTACTCATAAAATCATAGAAAGTGCACATGTGAAAGTAGATGAGTTTGCAGAAAAGACTGAAGAAGAAAGCAAAAGGGTACTAGAGTATTACAGAAGATTTATTTACATTGAACCTAATACATTTCTAGACACATCTATCAATGAGGAGACTACATCAACTGAGCCCAATACAATAACCGAGTCATAAGAAGAAGTTCAAACCGAGTCACAAGAAATTGAGTCTCAGCCTGAAGTTACCGAGCAAATATCTATCGAGCCTGAGAAAATTGAACCTGAAGATGAAATTCAAGAAGATGACAATCTAACTCATTCAAGAAGAAAGGAACCTGTATTGGCCAAGTATGTCAGGAAGCATCATACACCAGATCAGATTATTGGAAACAAATCAGATGGCACTATGACAAGGAATAAACTAAAAGGTACATGTTTACTTGTTGATTTTGAACCTAAAAATGTCAAAGATGCATTGGAAAATGAAAGTTTGATTGAGGCTATGAATGAAGAAATAGAGAAAATAGAGAAAAATAAGACATGGACTCTTGTACCTAGGCCTAAAGATAAAAATGTAATTGGGACAAAATGGGTATTCAGAAATAAGTTGAATGAAAATGGTCAAGTATCAAGAAATAAAGCAAGATTGGTATGTAAAGGATATTCTCAAGAAGAAGGTATAGATTATGGAGAGACTTTTTCTCCTATTGCAAGATTAGAAGGTGTAAGGACTTTACTTGCATATGTAGCACATAAAGGATTTAAGGTATATCAGATGGATGTAAAATCTACATTTCTTAATGGTATTCTTGATGAAGAAGTCTACATTGAGCAACCTAAAGGTTTTATGGAACCAAACAAAAGGGATATGGTTTGCAAGTTACACAAAGCACTGTATGGTCTGAAACAAGCCCCTAGAGAATGGTATGAAAGATTACATAACTATCTAACTCAGATTAATTTCAAAAGAGCCAACGATAAGAGTAATTTATACATCAAAGAAGGACTAGATAACAAAATTGTTTTGGCAGAAATATTTGTGGATGATACTGTGTTTACAGGGAATGATGATCAGTGCAAATAATTTTCAGAGAAAATGAACAAAGAATTTAAAATGTCTATGTTTGGTCAGATAAAATTTTTTGTTGGACTTCAAATTCGATAGAGCAAGAACGGTATCTACATTACTCAGTCTAAATACATCAAGGAAATACTTAAGAAGTTTGGTATGGAAGATTCAAAACCAGTTGGTACACCCATGTGTACTGGACTGAAGCTTACCAAAGATGATGATTCAAAAGAAGTAGATCAGACCTTATACAGATCAATGATTGGAAAATTATAGTATGTAGTACATACAAGGCCTGATATTGCCTTAGCAATTGGTATAGTAGCAAGATTCTCAACAAAACCTAGAGAAAATCACATGGTGGCAATCAAAAGAATCTTGAGGTACTTGAAAGGAACTGAAGATTATGGCTTGCGGTATAAATTTGGAGGCAATCTGGACTTAAAAGTGTTTGCTGATGTTGATTAGGTAGGAAACATTGATGACAGAAAGAGTACAAGTGGTGGAGCATTTTTTCTTAGCAAAAGGTTAGTATCTTGGACCAGTAAAAAGCAAAATTGCACATACCAATCCACGGTAGAAGAAAAATACATTGCTGCAGTAGTAAATTGCTCTAATGTTGTTTGGTTCAAATAGTTATTGGAAGGCATGAAGGTTGAGATCAAAGAACCAGTTGTTATGTTCTGTGATAATACAAGTGCAATAAATATTCCAAAGAATCCAGTAATGCATTCCAAAACCAAACACATTGCTATAAAATATCACCTTGTCAGAGAATTGGTGTAGGACAAGGAAATTAGATTGGAATATATTCATACAAAAGAAAAAATTGCAGATATCTTCACCAAGCCACTACCTAAGGATGCATTCTTGTATCTAAGAGGTAAGTTAGGGGTCATTCCCCTATCCGAGGCTCACTAAATTGAGTTTCAGTAATGCATCAACCAGAGCATGTTGAAGATTAGTTAGTTGATGCAGCATAGTAAAGGAATCATTGCATATGAATCAGTACTTAAGGTACATTGGTATTCAACAGAAGTGTGTTATCTTTGGCATGTGTTGTCAAAGAGGGAGAGTTTGTTGTTTGCTATCATTATTTCATGAAATTTCTAAGAAAGAGATTTTTAAAAAAAAGAAGAAAAGAGGGAGTGTTTTCAGTCAAAGAGAGACGTTTGCTGATAGAGGGAGATGAGAATCAAAATAAAGCTAAGGATATGTTCCTTATTCTATGTTTGCTATGAAATTTCATTGTGATATGACATATTGTGTCGCCATCAATGCCAAAGAGGGAGATTGTTGGATACAATTATCTGAAGGAGATTTTTGGAATGATTATGTGTTGTCTTTGATGTCACATAGATGTCATATCAATTGTCAGCTTAGTCGGTCAGCAAAGCAGTTACCAGTGTCTACTGAGACCTCTTGGGTGTCAAAAGAAAAGTATGGCAGAAAATAGTGTTAACCAAGCTTCCTCGGTTATCGAAGGAAAGTTAGTGTCTACCGAGTTCACTCGGTCTCCAAAGGATGTTGAGGAATTTGTAGTACTTATCAAGTTCTCTCGCTCACCAAAGGAAATCTTCTTTTGGATTAATGTTTACCGAGAAAGGTCAGCCCAGTAAAGGTTTTTGTCAATTTAAGATATAAAGTTGGTTTATTCCAGTTGACTATTGTAATGATTAGTAATGCTTGTAATAATTATTAGTGCCAACTTGACAATTCGAATGGTATATATATAGAAGGTCAAGCTATGAGTTATGAGTAAGAAAAAAGAAGAAAGAGAAGAATAGTATGAGCGAATTTTGAAGGATGGTTAGATATCCTTGAAGAGTAGCAGAGATATATTTGATCAGGAAGGATCTAGTGAAGCAGAACAGAGATCTGTAATCAGCAATTCAGTTGCATCACTATTCAGGTCACTTCATTGTTACTTTCTTACCATTGTAGTAGTGATTTCAAAATATCCTAACTGAGTTAGTTTAACAGCCATTATGTAAATCCTCTAAAAAGGTGATAGTTCTATTGAATTGTTTTAAGACCTCTTACAAGGCCACTCCTAGTAGGGTGATTAAATCCTCTAACAAGGTCACACCTAATAGTGTGTTTTGTAACCTTTTACCAGGTTGTCTCCTAATAGGGCATCACTTCAAAAGAGTGAAAATTAGTAACTAGTTACATTGGAGGTTTTTCCCATATTGGGTTTCCACGTTAAATCTGGTGTCTCTTGTGTTCATGGTATTTTCTTTATTCATGCATGTTAATCACTGATGAATGCTTAAGAATAGTTATAATTAACACTCTCTGCAATTACTGAGTTTCAACATTTCTCTGTATGTTAGCAGTAAATAATTTAATAGGACATCTAAGGGATTAGTGGTAATATTTTGTGGTTAACTGATTCAACCCCCCTTCTTAGTTACTACATCTATATTTCCAACAATAGTATGCATTCAAGATAATGGTGCAATGATGTAGCTCACTAGTTTTTCCTAATAGCATAATATGTAACACCCCACACCCTAAACCAACTAACAAGAAACGAAAACTCAATAAACACCAAAATTATTATTTTTTTGAATATTAATCCATTACATAAAATCTTTACAACCAGATACCAAAAGTATTATTATTGCATTATTACATATCTGATAATTACATCTGAGTATTTGGATATACTCCAAATCAAATACAATACAAAAATTCAAATACAATCAGATTGCTAACTGCTTGAATCTAATTCAGATACATTTAATAACCAAGAACCATACTACATCTAGACCCTAATGTTCTATCGGCAGACTATCCTTCCAAGTCCTTCTACCAATATATATATATATATAGAACCTGAAATCACAAGCAAACACATTCGACAAACACAACAGGGCTTAGTCACATTGTCCAAGTTATTTAAACCTTCAGTAACCTACATGTTAGATATAGTAATAGCATGATAAACATGTAATCCATATATCAGATATTTTGAAAGTACAATTTTCTTTTCTCAACCAGATTAAAGAAAGCACTTAATTTCTTACAAACAGTTATGCAGAAATAAACTCGCACAGATTATGACAAGGAAATGATCTAATAGTTCATGGGTGTCAACATAAGAACCTACGTTCAACCACTCATAAGATTCAGTATGTCAGGTGAAACCATAAGTTATTATTTTGTTATATGAAACCCAACCCATGAATTTTAACATTATCACTTGATTAAATAACTGTCATAAACTTTCCCATAAGGATCTAGACTAGTGTCGGAGGGCATCCGACAAAATAATTCTATCACCACAAGTTACTCGATTCATGACAGCCACCCAATCTAAAGGATCACACTTGCATAATCTAAGAATACACATGATTTAACGGCTATAGAGAAAAATGAACTACAGAATTTCATTTCAATATACAGTTATCTCCATTGCATCAATAATAAAATTGAATCCACAATCTGGAAATCCATATTAAACCATGTTTCCATATTACCATTCTATACTTAACCAAGTATCAAATCTTCTGACAAAATTATAACCATAATCTATTCCATCATATTAACATCAATACAAAATGCCATAAACAATCTCATTCACATTGGAATCTTATCTACAATGATTATAAATAAATCTAATCATAAACAGACTCCATCTGAAATATACAGAAATCTTCCACAAAACCCATTACAGATATCAGTTAAATAGTTTGTTGATTTTAACAGATTATAAATATACTTTACACTCTGTTCTGTTATCTATAAGTTCATATCCCTATATTCATGATAGCGTACATATATGTATATATCACAGCCATATATATACATACATGTATTCTAGCATGCATATAGTCATATAACCTCATACATAACATTCGAGACTTTACACTCTGTACTGTTATCTATACGTTCAAATCCCTATATTCATGACAGTGTACATATATGTATATATCACGGCAATATATATACATACATGTATTCTAGCATGGATATAGTCTTATAACTTCATACATAACATTACAGAGTGCTAAGTAAAATCTCTAATTTTACCGTTATCATAGAATGCAAGAAAACAACTAAACATATAATTATACATCTCAGTAATTCAGAATTAGAAAATGAATTTACCAAATTGTAAGATTTTATATTCAGTCTGAAGACCAAAAGAAAATTAAATTAATCTTATTTCTAAGTTTACACCCAAAATATTACATCATTTTTTTAAACAACTGAAACTATAATGTCATCGCATTTATATTTAGTTATTAATACTACGTCGACACACACCTAATTCATATATATATAGTCAACTATACTATGCTACTCTGTATATATATATATATATATATATATATATATATATATATATATATATATATATATATATATATATATATATATATATATATATATATATATATATATATATATATATATATATATATATATATATATATATATATATATGAACTGCTAACTGTCGACATTCTACTACCGATGCATGTCTATAATAATAAGCATTAATAAATATATATATATATATATATACAAACCGACAGTCATTAATAACACAGAGAATCATACTAATTGCCACAAGTAGGATCGACTATTCACATAAGCTATGAAATCAACTGTATTTATAGTCAAAACAAAGACCCGACCACAGTTTAATAAATGTAATTTATGCAACCACAAACTATGAACACAACTAACATTTTGTTTCCCTTCACCTCAAATTTATCACAGTTGACTGTTTATAAGAAGACACAAAAAAAATAGAGACCTTCTATAACAACCGAACAACTAGTAATAGATGCTGTTGAAAACTAACCCTTACTATAAATTTAGATGAAACTGTTAATGATAACAATAATACATTCTATAATTGATATACTCAAAACCGAAAAATGATTCCATATGACCTCTTTTCCTGAACCGATGAATAACAATACAAATTGATAATGAAAACCCAAAAGACTAACAGGTACTTCACTCAAGGATTATGCTGTCAATGCCGAAGCCATACGAAACATAACTTCGAAAATCCCTTTATAATGATAACTATAATGTAGCTGTAAATGGCTTATTCAAAAAAACAAAAAAAAACTATCCCTTATACTTCTATAAGACAACATTGAGCTCATAAAATTGAAGCCATAGTGACAGATTCAACCCAATAATCTTCTAGACACTTTTCTCAAACTAGCAGATGGGTTTTTGACAAACCTTTTTAATTCCACTAAAACCAATAAAGAAAATGAGCCAGAGACGACAAAGAAAACTTACTTCACAACCCTTAATAAACTTTTATTATGATAGAGAATACTACATGACAAAGCTCATGACGGTCACAAAATAAACAGAGACTCATCACCCAGAAGCTATGACTCTTCACAGTATTTCTATGATAGAAATCTCTTTATGTTTCCAAGATCACAAGTACCCACATTTAACTATAAATGGAAACTTCATAACAGAGACCATAGATAAATGAAAACAAGTTTACAATACAACTACACCTTCACAGTTACTTCCTCCATGCAATAATTTCATTCACAAAACTATTCCAAAAGACTTTTAACATTTCCCTTACATCATGCAGATTTAGCAAAGAATTCAAAGAGAGAGAGTTAAGAAATTGCCCCTGCCTGAGAAAATGCGAGGGTGAACACTAAAAGACCACTTGCAGAGCTTCCTGCCCAACTCGCAAATGAAGTCTTTGTCCTCCTCAAAGCTGTGCTTCACAAAATAAACCTCACATCAAGCCATAGAAAATGCAACCACGATATCGACAGAAGAACTGAAATATGCATTTTCGTGAAGATGAAACAAACTGGTGAAACACAAGAATCTCCCTCATGGTTAACAACTTCCCAGAATTTCACAGAGAAACCCGTTCAATAGAGGGTTTGTTATTTCCTTCAAACTAAAGTTCATCAATGGTGAACTGAAATCAAAATGCGATCCATCACCAAGCAAAATGACCGATAAGACATACAATAAATGCTCATTACTGCGAGCTAATCTCAAAAAACCCCACTCACACCAAAAACTCCACACTTGGCATTTTCGGTACAGCTCGCATACCAATACCTGCTGCCTTGAATTGCCAAGTCTGCCGCCATAACCATCCACTAAACTTAGCTAAGTCACGGCTAGTTTAGGTTAGGTGTTGATAGGTTTAGAAATATCGCATAAAATCATGCCTTAGTCTTTACTTAGGCTAGGTTAACTTAGTTTAGATTAATTTAAACAAAACTTCCTAACTATCTACTAACACTAAACCCGCTAACACTTTAGCATAAGTATTAACATTAAAACCTACTAAGTAAACTAACATTTAAAAATAAGACATTACCAACATACTAACAATAAAATGATATTTATATTAATATTAATATAAATACTAATCCTTACCATTACCGCAAACACATAATGATCCTACTAATAGTCATTAATATTAGTATTAATATTTATCTTAATATTAATATTAATTACTATTATAATTCTTTTCATATAGAAATTAACATCAATAACAATCATCAATATTATACATATAATTATAATCATTCATTAATATAAACATATGTATGTATATATATAAAATCAACTATATGTCTATATATATATATAAACATACACATATAATTATTTCATATTAGCGTACACCAATTTATACAAATGAAATGTTATAACAAATATATATATATATATATATATATATATATATATATATATATATATATATATATATATATATATATATATATATATATATATATATATATATATATATATATATATACATACAAATTGATCAATGAACATATCTGAATCATAATTCCTGTCACCAACCCATTCTGAAACATACACACATAAAATGGAACTAAAACTATTGCAAATAAACTTGAAAGCTGAAATGTCTTTCTGAAATATTTCTTACTACAGGATTCTGAATCTGAACCGATTCAAAAGATAAAATTCTGATATAACACATATTGAAATGCTTAGACCATTATTTTGAGAATCAGACTTAGTGAACTCTGAATTCTCCAAGAGTTTATAAAGCATATTAACGATGCCAGATAACAAATTGTTCAACCGAAACATGTTCCCAAAACAAGTAACAAACCATCCAGAAAATATAAACTAATCTCAGAGTTCTAAGGATCAAGTCCAAGATTTTTAGGGCATGACATAATACACAATCAGGATGCATATAGAAGTGCCATAATTGAGCTAGTCCATGGGATATCCAAGAAATAACACACATCCATTCAAGATACAGTGAGTTCATGGGCTCCAAAATAGAGTGAGTACCTAACACGCCACATTGCATGGGTTGTATGAAGGGTAACACTGGCATTTAAAAAATCAAAATGTACATAATAGAGACATCAACATTGGTGCCATGTTCTGGTCTACGGCCCCATGGGTTTTCAAAATAACATACATAGACAAGAATATTTCATGACACCATGATAAGATACAGTGCTTATAAACTTGGGCCCCAAGCTCTAAACTAGTAAACACTGGAGCATTGTGACAAATGGTACCATTTTAATAGGGCCCAAATGTAATAATAACATGGCATGATTAATGCCCAATGCTCATATCATATGGTGTTCTAGCTCGCAAGCTGTGAACACAAAAGAAAGGATCAATGAATATAGCAATGCCCTACCCATGGGTCATTGGGCCTCTTGTTGAAAATAACATCTTGACATTCCATAAGCATTGAAGATAGTATAGTCAATAAGGTTTCAAGCCAACAACATATGCCAGTGCTATGATCATAATATAATTCAGATATAAGCAAGAGATACACCAGTGTCATGCCCTACTTGAAATGATAGCAAAACAAATTAGTAGCAATGAATCTATACCAAAGAATGCAATATTCATGAATGAATACACATTCATGGGCATGCATACATCAGTGCAATGATCAAACAAAAATAAGCTTGCCATCATAGTGCCGTTGATGGAGCCGAGCGTACAACAAAGTAATCTTTTAAGTATCAGAGCTGAAATACAATGCCAGTGCCATTGAAATCAATAGTAAGATGAAAAGATGAGTTCAAAATCAAACACTTACCTCTATATTGCCACAAATCATGAGTAGTTGTTTCCAAATCCATGCCTAGTGAACTACTAGTGAGGATGGAAACTTGCCAAGTGCCAAGATGGGATGTCCACAATGTCAAGGGGTTTTCTTCTCCAAGAGGGATTTTGATACACTATTTGTTTTTTCTCCCCTTTATTAGGGTTGAGAATTCATTATTTATCCCTTCTGCTAAAGTTCTTCTAAAAGCATGTTTGTATAATGAGTTTATTAATATTTTATCTCCTTTTTGGGTTGAGATTTTATTGATTTTTGTATTAGGTGCTTTTGTTATATATAGATTTTATTTAAATGTAAATGTTTCAAGGTATGTCTTCCCCATTTTTGGGTTGGGGATTATTTGAAAATGCATTTAAATCCACATATTATCAGCATAGGGTCAAGGCTATTTAAAATTTAATAGTCATTGCACATTTCATTGTAGATTATTATAGTGGTATTTTATAAACCATTGTTAGAATCTTTTGATGCATGACTTAGTGGATATAATGGTCTTCTTTTACTAGCTATTTTTAGGGACCCCACTTTCCTTGCCCCTAGAAACCTAGGAATTTGGCATTCAAATTATGATACATCCTCATGAGTCCTTTATTAACCTTTTTCTATTCTTAGGAGGTAGTGAGATTTAAATGCAGATTCCTAGGTTTAGTTATATACCTCTCACTTTTGGTGATTGAGGTTAGCTCTTCATTCCTTTCTCTCTGATATGAATGTTGTAGCTCTAAGAGACACATCTTGTACTTAGTTTCTTTTTAGCAATAAAATTGATCCTTCTTGTTTCCCTATAATTTTGAAATTTTTCTTTTGAATCTCATACATGATTATTGTGATGTTCTTTTATCCTTAATCTACATGTTCATCAAAGTTGGTTTTCAGGAATTTATCTTAATTCAATAGTGTAAATTGTGTGTAATTGAGAATATTAAAGTTGTGGAGATTTCTCCCTTTTCTATTTTTCAAGTACCTTTTTTCATTAAGAATTGAAGGAAGCAGAATCAGGTTGTGAGTCAGGTTTTGATTTGATGTTGGAGTAAACTTATTTTAGTTGTGAATCTCCTTTCGAATTTGGTGGATCACCTTTGTTTACTTTCAGTTTTAGTTGTTTGTTTCATGCATCCTCTCTCTTTTTCTCCTAAAAGTTAGTAAGTTTTTCAAGTGATCCAAAGGGAAGTAAGCCCTTAATCCAGAGGTTTATTCTCAGATAGGTTACCCATAGCATGAGAATAGTCCCATGTTTCATAGGATTGCTAGGTTCAACACTTATCAAATTGGGTGCAATCCTTATTGACAATAGTTTTTGGCATGCCTGGTGGGACACAAGACTCAGTGAGTTAGATTTCTAAGAAATATTTATGCAAGTTATTGTGTGGTATGAGAAGTGATCATGTTTTGAAATCATACTTGGAGACTCTAATCTTGTTTCATGTAGATTAACACTTAAGCTTATGAGTGGGATCCCAACCAGGCAGAGTAAGAATCCTTTTGTGTATGCGGAGCTGCCATCTATCAAAAAGAGGTCTAAAGAAGCCCAATCTAGTGCATCAAAATCTTCAAATCCTACTCCTAGTTCTACTCCCAATCCTGCTCATATTCCTACAATGACTTCCCAAGTTTAGCCAATGCAAGCAACACCAGCAATTCAAGCTCCCCTTAATCCTCTAATGGCTAGACAACATCCTTTTGTAGCCTTCAATCAAGGCAGCCCCTTGAATTTGTAGTAGCATAATGACTTACCTATATTGGCTCTTAAAGGTTTGCCTATTTTCATAGGAGAGGATCAGACATCCACTATTAAGCATATAAGAGATGTAGCATCCCTTTGTGCCCTTCATAATATAACCCAGGATAATGTGGCTGTGAGGTTGTTGGCAGCTTCCCTCAAAGGCAAAGCTTTGTAATGGTTTAGAGGCTTAGCAGTTGGTTCTATAGCTGATTGGGATGGGTTGGGCAAGCCTTGACCAATCGATTTGAAGATAAATCAGATCACCTCTCATTAGTTGAGCATTTGACTACTATTAAAAGATCACCCCAAGAATACATGATGGATTTTAATTTTAGATTTTAGAGGACATGAAATAGAATACTAGCTATAGTTAGGCTTGCAAGCCAGCATGCTTTTCTATACTATCTAAGAGCCCTTAACAATGATATCATTGTTAAGATCCAATGCATGGGAGGGACTAATTTACCAATAGCATATGATCTTTCCATAAGAGTTAAAAATAGCCTAATCCAAGTAGGAAAGATAGCCCCAAGGCCTCCAATGCCTATTTTTCCTGAGCTTCATCTTGTTCCTAAAGAAATTCTAGCCTTGGCATCTATTTTGCCTCTCTCGACTCCTTCTCAACAAGCTATTAGCCTAGTTGTGAATCAATCCCAAGAGCTAAATGAGATCAAAAAGGCCTTGCAAACAATTACTAATGAGTTGGTTAGTCTAAAAAAGCAGCAGTCTAAACCTTACCAACAACCCTATCAACAGCCTTATCAGCAGCCCTATCAAAATCATTACCAGCAAAATAGACCCTAATACCAACAAGGCCAACAAGGCCAAGAAAGAAACTATAACCAAAAATCTAGTCAGACTTATAATCCTAACACTCCTAGTGCTTCTAGAGAGTTGGTTCTTGTAGCTTAGAATAACATGGCGCAAGAATATCCATGGGGCTGCCCATGCAATCATAAACATATCCAAGGGATGTGTCCTAATGGCTATCCTCAGGCCCTCATGGTGCAGAACAATATGATGATGCTGCAGGAGATGGTTCAATAGCCAAAAATTCAACAAGGTCCAATTGCTACCCTAAATGAGTTGTAGACACTTGAGGTGGCACTGGTTAATTTTTAGAAAGAAGATTTTTACGGGGTGAATTTTTCACCAAATGATAACCTGAACTATATTCCAGTTGCATCCAACATAAGGTCTAAGAAGAAGGCTTTAGAGGTTGAACAAGTGGCCTCTACCAATTAGCAAGCTCTTTTTGTGAATCCAAAACCCAAGGTGGTTCAAGCTCTAGTCCTAAACCAATCAAAAGAGGTTAAGGAACAGGCCAAGGCAGTAACACAATTGGTGTCTATGCAACCTGAGACTGTTGTAGCAAAAGGGCAGTCTAAAGTAAGTTTGGGATCTTTTAATATTATGGAACAGATGAAGAAGACCTCTATCAATATGCCTTTAATAGACGCCTTGGTGATCCCTGGACAAAAGGAGCGAATTCTTAGCGCATGGGCTAAGATTTCATCAAATCAAGAAGCTGTTTCAGAATAGCCTAGACTCCTAGTGGCTGAAACACCCCAAAAGGAGCAGCAAACTGAAGAAGCAAGCTTATAGCCCATTGTTGTCCCACAGGTTAAACCTCTTCCTTTCTATGTAACTCTTATTGTTGGAGACTTCTTGGTTCATAATTGTATGATAGACTTAGGGGCAAGTAGTTCTGTGATTTCTAAACAGTTAGCAGACCTCTTAGGATTGTCTTATGAGCCAATAGACATGCCTGTTATTGAGTTGGATTGGCCATTAGTTAGCACCATTAGATTCATTAAGGACCTAATTCTCACTCTACATGAATGTCCTAACTTCTCCATTCCCCAAGATGTCTATATCATAGATCTACCTCCTCACTTTGCTATCTGTCTAAGTAGAGAGTTCACTACCAGGTTAGGGGTATATCTCTTAACTAATTGGTCCCACCTATATTTCAGAACTAGGTATGGGACTAGGGTTAGAATCAAGTTTGAAGCTTTTTCAAAAAGCCATGTTGAACCTTATACTCCAAGCCCTATAAATGCCAATCTGATGTTTCATGAACAAGATCCAACTGATTCTGAACCTAAAACCATTGTTGAAAAGATTCCTGATATTGCCCTAGATGAGTGGGCTGAAAGAGATTTGGAGGAGGATAACCCTTTTAGAAACATGGAGATTTCTGGTATTGGAATGTATATTATTCATGAAGAGGGAGCTGTGATTCCAGATTTGATGAAGAAAGAAGATAAGTGTTCTGAAGATCAGAATGGTGATTTGTGGCAGTTATTTTTTTATGGTGCCAGAAGCAAAGTTGGTTCACAAGGAGGAGTTGTCCTAATTTCTCTAGAAGGGAAAGGGTATTACTCTATAGTTCACTTTTCTTTCAACTGTAGTAATAATATAGTAGAGTATGAGGCCTTGATTCATGGTTTAGAATGGGCAAGACAAAGGGGAATCAAGTGCAAGAAAGTTATAGGTGATAGTGAGTTAGTGGTCAATCAAATTCATGGCACTAATCTCACAAAGAATGATACACTTAAGATGTATAAGCACAGGGTTTGGGATTTAATGGAAGCTTTTTGTGCTTTTAATCTAGTTGTTGTCCCAAGAAATCAGAACAAATAGGTAGACAAGATAGCTATCATGGGAGATGAATATGATATTCCAAAAGAGATCACAAGTCCTGACTCACCACATGTGAAGGTCCTGGTAAGGCCATCTATACCAAATAATCAGGTGAGCTGGCAAGTTTTTGAAAATGATAAGCAAATTTTTAACTTTTTGATAGAAGAAGTTGATTTCTCTAAAGTTAACCAGAACAAACATACCCACTAGTATAATGACCAAATGCTACAGTTGGAAAGTAATAAGCTACCCAAGGGACTGGTCACCCTTGAGTCCATTTTTAACTCTAATGATCAACTCAGAGGAGACAAAGCTAGCATAGCAGTCAAGGAGGAACACTACTAGTCTGTAGAAATTCTCAAAGACAAATCCCTTAAGTTAGGAAAGGTATGCACTCATCCAGAAAAGAAAGCCTTTGTCTCATTATGTCATGAGTTTAGTGATGTTTTTGCATGGGAATACTATGATCTAAAAGGATTTGATCCCCACTTAGCCCAGCACACCATTGAGCTAGAACCCCATGCCAAACTAGTAAGACAAAAGCAAAGACCTATCAATCCTAAGTTAGAGGTCTTGATGAAAATAGAGTTGAGGAAAATGATTGAAGCCAATATTATTTTTCCCATTAAACAAACCTCTTGGGTTTCCAATCTAGTACCAGTTAGGAAGAAGAATGGTGAAATCTAGTTATCTGTGGATTTCAAAGACCTTAACAGAGCCTTGCTCAACAACAATCACCCATTTCCCTCCATGGAATAGATTTTGTAGTATGTCTCATGGTCTAATAGATTTTCTCTGTTAGATGGCTTTTCTGGCTACAACTAGGTCCTGGTTAAAGAAGAAGACCAATATAAAACAACATTTACCACCAAATGGGGCACCACGACATATAGGAAGATGCCTTTTGGGCTGTCCAATGCTGGTGCTACATTTTAGAAAGCCATGGAGATGGCATTTGTTGGTTTGATGAACATGTTTGTTCTAGTTTATTTGGATGATATAATAGTCTTTTCAAAGGACACTAATGATCACCTGGCTCATCTAAGGTAGATCCTTGAGAGATGTAGAGAGTTTAGAGTTTCATTGAATCCTAAGAAATGCATTTTTGTTGTCCATGAAGGCAGATTGCTAGGGCATAGTGTTTCTAAGAAAGGGACAACAATTGATCCTGAGAGGATAAAGGCCATCATGGCGCTACCCCTACTAGCTCACAAGAAGGGACTACAAATTTTCCTTGGAAGAGTCAACTTCTTACAAAGGTTCATTCCAAATGTTGTAGCACTATTGAAGCCTATGACCTAGATGCTAAAAAAGAATTCAACCTTTCATTAGAAAAGTGAAGGAAGTGATTTCTTCTTCTCCTACTCTGGTAAACCCTGACTTTTCTAAAGATTTCATCCTATATGCTTTTGGGGACACCGATAGTATCTCTGCCGTGTTAGTCCAATAGAATGCTGAGAAGAAAGAAAAGCCAGTAGCTTTCTATAGCCAAGGTCTAGATGGTTATGAACTTAATTACACTCATGTAGAAAGGCATGTCCTAGGAATTGTGAGGAGTTTTAAAAAAATTAGACACTTGTTATCCAATAACATAGTGCACCTAATGGTTTCTCACCCTTGCATAAAAGATTTCCTATTGAATAAAGACCTGAGCAACAAGAGGGCTTGTTGGGTCACCAAAGTCATGGAGAATGACATTAAGATTAAAGTGACCAATCTGATTAGAGGAAAAGGGCTATGTGAACAAATGAATGAGAGAATAACAAACCAAAACTAGTAGAAGGAGGAGGCTGTCTTGATGAACCAGAATGCAGAGCAGAGTGCAAGCTAGATAACAAAGATGAAACATTATCTCTCAACTAGTCAGTGACCTCAAGGCCTTAAAAGGAGTAAAAGAATTTACTTTAGACTCCAACCTATCCCATTTATCATTATTGATGATGTTTTCTATAGGAGAGATCATAGTGGTGTCTTGTTGAGATGTGTTGAAACTAGCCAAGTGGATAAAATACTAGAAGAGTTTCATGATGAAGGTTCTGGAGGACACTTTGTAGCTAGAACCACTACTCTAAAAGTGATGAGAGTTGGGTACTATTGGCATAGCTTGTACAAAGATGTATTTTATTGGGTAAGGAAGTCCAAGAACTATGCTCTATTTTCTGGAAAACATAAGTTAGCAGCCCTCCCTCTACATCCCATCAAGGTGGAACAACCTTTCTCTAAGTGGGGATTGGATTTCATTGGACCTATCAACCCCCCATCCAGTGCTGGACACAAATGGATACCTGCTAATATAGATTATTTCATGAAATGGATAAGGGTTGTAGCACTACAAGAAGCAAATGAGACTTCTATCCTAAACTTCTATCAAGGCATTGTGTCTAGATTTGGTACTCTAGATTCTATCATTTTAGACAATGCTATGGCATTTCTGGGAACTAGAATCTTAGAATGGGCACTCGAGCGCAATATATTATTGAGTACCTCTCCTAACTATTACCCTCAGGGTAATGGTCAGGTAGAATCAACAAACAAGAACTTGCTGAGAATCATCAAAAGGACTATAGAAGGAAACCAGAGGGATTGGCACAACAAGTTCAAGTTGGCCTTATGGGCAAACAAAATAACACCTAAGAGGTCTACAGGTAACTCCCCCTATACACTTGTTTATGGAAAGGAAGCTAGGGTTCCTTTGTCTACTGAGCTGCCTACCTTGATCTTAATTAAAGAAATTGATCTTACAGAGGAAGATGCTATGCAAGTCAGGCTTGCTAAACTAGTTGAGCTTGAAGAAGTAAGAAAGCTAGCACTAGAGAACCCAGGGGCTCATCATTCTCAGATGAAGAGGAGCTTTGATAAAAGAGCCACACCTAGAGTTTTCAAGGAAGGGGACCTTGTCCTCAAGTGGGATGAAGCAAAGTACAAACTAGAGAGACATACATAATTTCATACCATATGGAGTGGACCCTTCATGGTGATTGGATGCAAAGCCCATAATTCTTTTCAGTTGGCTAGTATGGATGGAGAGGAGTTTCCCATTCTAGGGAATGGGATTCACCTCAAGGCTTTTTTTTGAGATCTATTTCTACCCTGTACATTAGTAAGTTAGAAGTTTTAGTTTTCTGTGTTACCTAAGTGTCTGACACAAGTTTTGTTTTTAGTTTTGAAGTCAGTTGCTTTAAGTTTAGTTTTTAGTTTGGTGTGAGTAGTAATAAGCCTAAGAGGCTATCTCCAACAATTAGTAGTTTTGTTAGCCAAGAGGATTGGTTAGTTGAGTAACTAAGTTAAGTTTGAAGCTTATTAAACTCTATGCCAAATGGATCTTTAAGGCAACTGGTCATGAAGCTTAGTAGGCAAGCACTCCAAATAGGTTGCCAGAATGTTATCATATTCTTACTCATTCTTAGATTGGTAACCTAATTACTAGAATATGGTACAATACCCTAGTTTGTGTTATTAGGTGATCTTATTTAATTTTGTGTTCATTTCATTGTGAAGATTGCATGAAAGAGAAAGGAAATAAACTTCTACATCTAAAGATTACACGTCCATGTATTAGTGATATGTATGCTGTACAAAAGGGAAAGAACTGGAAAGAAACTGTTGGCATTAAGCAGGATTGCCACTAGTGACAACACTTATTTGCATCCTGATCAGTGCAAACTGAGCAAGATAGTGCAAACTGATCAGAACAGTGCAAACCAAGCAGGACAGTGCAAACCGAGCAGGACAGTGCAAACCGAACAGAACAGTGCAAATCGAGTAGGACAGTGCAAACCGAGTAGGATAGTGTAAATCAAGTGACATTATGTCTACCGAGTCACAAGTATTTACCGAGTTCAAAACTTATCGAGTGGTTAGTATGAACCGAGCCTTTACTTCTACCGAGTGCATGACGATGCCGAGTAATGCAGTGGATGTTGAGTATCAGAAAGTCACTGAGTTATTTTGTAGGAACTGTGTAACCATACTTGGGCTGACTTAGTAGCACTTATGTTTATTTTTTAAGCCAACTTTGTAATTGTAATTAATTGTTTAGACTTGTATATAAACAATGTTGTACAAATACCAAGTAGAATGAATGTGGAATAAAAAAAAAAGAGATAAAAAGGTAGAAACTAGTGAATTACAAAGGGCAACTATACACAAGGAATAGCAGAGAAAAATTCATCATAGAAGGTGATCAGTACATCAGCGAATCTCATTTAGCAATCTAGTTGCAAAGTAAGAGATCTATTGTTTCATCCTAACAAGTGAATCAGCTTGAAATCCTTTAACCAGGTAGACTTAACAGTCATTGTAAAATCTCTTAACCGAGTGCATACTTCATTGTATGTTTGTAAATCCTCTAACAAGGTGGACCTAGCAGTCCTTATTGCTCCTAGTAGGGCAGATCATCAGAAGTGATCAATGTAAGCCTTAAGCGGCCAACTTTATACTGCAGTATTAAAGCTTTGTGGGTTTCATCCCCACCCTAGTTTTACTTTCTTTTGGAAGGTTTCTGGGTAACCAAATCTATGTGTCATTGTTGTGAATGCTTTTATGTTTCATGCTTTCTATATGAAAAAGGATAAAGTGAATTATATGTTAATACATCTGATATTGATATAAAATTTTGAAGTTACTGATTCACCCCTCCCCTCTCAATAACTTGGTTAATTCTTGAATATTTCCAACAATTGGTATCAGAGCTATATTGGTTCTCAAGATAAAGCTTAACTAGCTTGAGCAAAGATCTAGGACAATGGAGGTATTCAAACTGAACAAGGTGATTGAAAATGAAAAGCTAGATCTGGAAATGGCCATAGCTAAACTTAAAGAAGAAAAAGAACATCTTTCCCAATCCCTAAGAAGAAGGAAGGAACTTGCAAATCAAATGAATGATCATAATTACATTGAAGAAAAGATTGAAGATCTTTTCCCCTCAAATAGCTCAGATGAAGCAAACAATGCTGTCAAAGAACTCCTAGAAAAGAATGGGTCTTTGCAGGAAGAAGTGAGAAAATTAAAAAGAGAACAAGAACTACACTCAACAAGATTTTGTGAGATCTTAGAACAAAGAAACAAGTTGAAAGATGAATTAGATGGAAGGAACAATGAAGTCCAAAATAAAACCCTTCAGCTAGAAAACCTAATTGATCAGATCTCCCATACAAATGAGGAAATTCTGACTCTAAGATCAGAAATAGAAAGCACAAGAGAAGAACTAAGATCTGAAAAGAAAATCAATCTAAGATTGGTGGATGACCTAAACACCGAAAAACAAATCAATGAAAGAATGCTGAAGAGCCAAGAAGACTTAAATCAGCTGCATGATCAAAATCTTCATAGGCAAAAAGGAAAAGTAGGACTTGGATACAAAGGAGAAGGTGAATCTTCTAAGCAAGGTACTCAAAGGAATCATAAACCTACTTGTAATCATTGTGGAAAAATAGGACATACTTCAAATAAATGTTGGAGCAATGAAAAAATAGAATTTAATGGAAAATGCTCCAACTGCAATCAGCATGGTCACAAAGCAAATGAATGCAAGGAAAGACCAAGATTCAAAGGTAATTGTCACAAATGCAACAAACAAGGTCACAAGGCATCCGAGTGTAGATCCAAAACATTCAATCCAGCAGAACAAATTATGAAAGCAATGTTTGGATGGGATTACAACACTTGGTGTAGATGTCATTACTATGGAGAATATGGACACATTGGCATGAACTGCATAAAACATCATCTAAGGAAAAGAGATACTACCATAAGATGTTTCAAATGCACTAAACTCGGTCATATAGCCAAAAATTGCATGAATGCTAGTGAAGTTGAAGATGGAAAGAAGAATGAAGAAACTAAGATTAGGAAACAGAGGAGATAACAGTGGATTCCTAAATCTACCGAGCAAACCAGTCCAAGTAATGGAATGGGTGGCTCTACCGACTCAAACTAAATTCCCAAGAAAGCACTGGAACTGTATTCTCATAGACAAATTTGAAGCAGTTCCAAAACTGAATTAAAAGAAAGATCGAAATCGGCATACAAGATGCAATAAGATCACAGGAAGGTCGGTATCAGTTTTCACCGAGCAAGGTCAGGAGCTATCTAATATGATTACCGAGCGAGGTCGGAGCAATATGAATTCTCAAGTTCACCGAGTTGTGAAGTCTTTACCAAGCAATTAATTCATAGTGGGTGACAGTCTATCTAAATTCATACCCTAATTTCTACTAAGCATTAATGACAGAGTTGTAAATAAAAGGCAAGAAATCAAACTCTTTCTTCACTGTGAACTTTAGCATTTTGAGAGCAGAAAATTTCTAGAGCAATCAAGTGATTCAAATACTTTTGTGAAAAGAATTCTCTATGAGCTACCATGGCATCATCCAGTGCTTCAACGAAGAAAGGAACATAAATGATAATCCAAGGGGAATGGAGAGCACCAGATTTCAAACTCATGCCTGCAATTGCAGTAACCCTAGACCCGAACGGAGCTCAATCTCAGATTCCTCCTAAGGTACTACTTGTTAACGATATTCACAATCATTTCAATTGTGCAATTCAAGAGATGGGAAACCTAGAGCTAGATATTGTGCGTGATGAACTGTGTGTGAATGGTGTTCTAAAACCAGAGCACAAACATCTGGAAGATAAGGGATTAGTTCACATTACACATTTACCTCAAAACTTTTGGGAGAAATGGGTTAGATACATTCTCAGCCGTGTACACGAAGGCAAGATTTGGCTTGATCAACCCATAGAGATCACTAAGAAGATGATTCACTGAATCACCGGTCTTCCCATGTTAAACAAAGTTAAATCTACCAAAACCCTAGGTCGGCCGGAGCTAGAGAAGAAAACCCTAGCTGAGTGGGACGGTAGAGGCATGAAAGTAAGCAACATTACTGATGCTAAACTAAAGTTTGGAGCACACATCATTGCTCATAAAATATACAGTTCAAGTTGGCAGAATAGTGTTCCTTGCGAAGCCATAGACCTAGCATACAAAGTGGTAAAGAATAATTTATCATTTGACCTTGCAGATTTGTTGTTAAAACAGTTTAACAAGAACATGGAGAGCATTCAAACTTCCAAAAACAATCCATGTAAGTTTGGATCTCTACTGGTCTGTTTATTTTTCTATGTTCAGAAATTCTTCCCTTCCAAAGGAAAAGTAGTATGGAGAAAGGATGTGCCGATTCTTTATGAGATAAATGAATATATTTCAAAAATGGGTGAAAATTTTGAGAACATCATGGATAGTTATTTTGAGTCTTTCAAGGAGAAAATGAATGATAGATTCTAGATTCCATAGAAGTTGGTGGAGGATTATAAGGATGATATTTGTTTCATGGTGGACTGTTACAAAGTATACATTCAAGCAACTAAACCGAGGATTGTACATGTGAAACCTCTTCCTTATGATGTAAACATTGATGAAACAAAGAATATCATTGAAGCCCTCCTTAATCAGCCTATTGATCCCAAAGCTCCATATTTTGGGACATATGAAGAAGCAAAAGTGAGAATTGAATTAAGTATAAAGCTTCCACAGGCAGTAAATAAAGGAAAAAAGAGGATAGCCAAAATGCAAGCTATCACACCTCTAATGCTAACCAAGGGCAGAGGAGAAGACATTGAAGAAGAAGAGAAAAAAGATGAGAAAATAGAGGAACCAGAACCTGCAAAGAAGAAAGGAAAGGTATTCATCACCAAGGTACCTAAGCCTCCCACTACCGTATTTACAAGGAGAAGTGCAAAGGGTAAGGCAGACAAAAAGGACAAAGATATAATATTCAAAAAGCCTCCTCTAACCCTTCAAGAGAAGATCAAACTTTTGAGAGAAGGAGCTGGAGTAAGTAATATAAAATCTTTAAAATATGAAATAAGATCGAAAACAAAACAAAAGGAGATTGAAGATGCTGTCATTGAAAAGATGGGACAGTGGAAATACTCTCCTGATGAAATAGCCCAACAGATTCCAGGAGCTTTATTAGATCAAATAAAAATGAGATGGGCCAATGCAAGGCAAACTGTAAAAGACATATTTGATTAAACCCTGAAACAGTTAATGCTGAGCTTGAAAAATGATGAAATAAAGAAGGCATTAAAGGAGAATGAAAATAAGATGACACTGAAGTTCAATACTTGTTTAATTCTAATTAACAATATTGAATTGGTTGTGAAGAGTGCAAATGCCACATGGAAGAACATATACCATCTTCACCAACCGAGTACTGAATCAATTATAATAAAAGACATTGAAGATGACAGTGATGAATAGGAAGAAGCCATTGAGGTAGATGATACCATGAGGATAGCGGCAGAAGTCATTGCATCACTTCCTACCTCTCTAGAAAAAGTTGCTACATCTAGCCCGGAGAAATCTTCAAGCATGGTTGTGACAACTTCAACATTTGTCCAATCACCTATAGCAACAACAGAAGTAACTACCATTTCTTCTACCGAGTTGCAGTCTCCTATTTCATCAAGTTTTCCAGCAGTAAGTATTCCATTTTTTGATTCTACAAGTGTAAATACTTTAGCTTTAAGTTCTCCAGTAGACAATATACCATTCTTTATAGCCAATCCTACTATGTCTACTATCACTACTACTAAGGCATTAAGTACCATAATAGATAAGCCTAAGGCTCAACCGAGTATAAGATTTTTGGGCAAGAATATAGTAGAGGATATAGACCTAGATGAGGAAATAGAGATTCCAACATTGGATTTTGCAAATCTATCAGCGGAGCAAATGAAAAATATAGGTGAGCTCCTCCAAAGGAAAGCGAAGAAAAAGAAGCTTAAAGAGGAGAGAGACAAGGAATATAAAATCATTAAGGATGCTAAGGACATTTTGTCAGAAGCATTAGGTATTAAAGTAGACTCCTCTCAACATGTTTTGTTACAATTAGCAAAAGCGGTAAATAAGTACAATGAGGATTCATCTGGGATAGACAAGTTAGTTGAAAAAGCCAAGAAGAAATTCAACAATAAAGTGCTTGAGCACATTGCTCAGCACATAGCTATTAATCAAGCAGAATTATCTTCAATTTTCACAAACATTGAATCTTCCTATTCGAATGTTACCTCTCTTTTGGCCAAACTATGCAATGTTGCCGAGTTCACCAAGGATGTCAAGGATAAAATGAATAAAATTGATGAGGATTTGAAGATTAGCATACAGAAGCTACAACTTGAACCAAGTTCAAACACTGCTCATCACATGAAGATCTCATTCCTATCAAATATGCAGTCAGAACTACTGAAAGAAGACACAAGGATCCGGTCCACACTGCTAGACATTCAGAACATGATCCTTCCCATCATGAATACAATGTATAAGCACATTGAACATTCCAAAACATTAATTTATGACAATCAGTTCTCAATAGCAGATCACATGATTGCAATCTCTGCAAAAGTCCAAATTGCAATCCAAACATGCAAGATTCTACAAGAAAATTGGGATAGAACTCTGGCACTGATAATGAAGGTACATTCTATTTTTCTATCAAATTTTGGATTCTTCCTGTAAAACACTTGTATATACACCTTTGGCATTATCGTCAAAAAGGGGGAGATATGTATAGAAGAAAAATTTAGTGCATTGAAAGGGGGAGATAATTTATAAAGCCCTATGACAAAGACAAATTTTGAAAAATCAAAATAAATCTCAGCATGATTCATGTATATAAGTTTTGGGCAATAAGTGTTTTTGTCACTAATGCCAAAGGGGGAGATTGTTGGCATTAAGCAGTATTGCCACTAGTGACAACACTTATTTGCATCCTGAGTGCAAACCGAGCAGGACAGTGCAAACTAATCAGAATAGTGCAAACCAAGCAGGACAGTGCAAACCGAGCAGGACAGTGCAAACCGAGCAGAACAGTGCAAACCGAGCAGGACAGTGCAAACTAAGCAGGACAGTGTAAACCGAGTGACATTATGTCTACTGAGTCACAAGTATTTACCAAGTTTGAAACTTACCGAGTGGTTAGTATGAATTGAGCCTTCACTTCTACCGAGTGCATGACGATGCCGAGTAATGCAGTGGATGCCGAGTATCAGAAAGTCACCGAGTTAGTTTGCAGGAACCATGTAACCATACTTGGGCCGACTCAGTAGTACTTATGTTTATTTGTTAAGCTGACTTTGTAATTGTAATTAATTGTTTAGACTTGTATATAAACAATGTTGTACAAATACCAAGTAGAATGAATGTGGAATAAAAAAAGAAGAGATAAAAAGGCAAAAACTAGTGAATTACAAAGGGCTACTATACACAAGGAGCAGTAGAGACAAATTCATCACAGAAGGTGATCAGTACATTAGTGAATCTCATTCAGCAATCCAGTTGCAAAGTAAGAGATCTACTATTTCATCCTAACAGGTGAATCAGCTTGAAATCCTCTAACCGGGTAGACTTAATAGTCTTTGTAAAATCTCTTAACCAAGTGCATACTTCATTGTATGTTTGTAAATCCTCTAACAAGGTGGACCTAGCAGTCCTTATTGCTCCTAGTAGGGTAGATCATCAGAAGTGATCAATGTAAGCCTTAACCGGCCAACTTTATATTGCAATATTAAAGCTTTGTGGGTTTCATCCCCACCCCAGTTTTACTTTCTTTTGGAAGGTTTCTGGGTAACCAAATCTATGTGTCATTGTTGTGAATGATTTTATGTTTCATGCTTTCTATATGCAAAAGGATAAAGTGAACTATATGTTAATACATCTGATATTGATATAAAAAAATTTGAAGTTACTGATTCACCCCTCCCCTCTCAGTAACTTGGTTAATTCTTGAATATTTCCAACAAAAACAACATCTATCTGACCTCACACAGGTCATGAGCATAGTCATTACTAGAATTGAATGATTGAGTATAGATATACATAAATGAAATCAATTAAATACTAGGGCACTAGACATTTCCTTGTAGTGGTGTCTAGATCTGGTCTTGTCTAGAGAGCTCATATGATCCTGAACCTAAAAAAGAAAATAGAGGATATGGGTTAAATCCAATGGATCTACGCAACAACTGGTATCATAGTATTTACAAAATGCATACATACACTCAGCCATGCACCTTTGACAAAGTTTATGCTCAGGGAATGTGTATCAAGGCTCCAAAGATGAATGAGACACCATGTTTTCACTGACATGTTTGTTTCATGTGTAGACATAGGAGGAGCTGTTCCAACAACAAATCAAATGAATGACCTAGGCCCTTGATGCAAATCATGACAGAGAAACCTCAAGTTTTCTATCAATGATCGCATCAAGGGCCAAGTGCACCCATTGTACAAAATAGAGGGACATCCAGATGATGCAACATCAATGAGATCATGAAAGAAGAATCATGGAAGAAAAGAAAAACATGAGGTGAAAATTATAGAGTGGTTAGAGGACATCATAACACAAGAGAAATAGGAGTACAATTCTACATGTCAAAGAAAAGGTACACCACAACATAATATGCTCCAAGGATGCGTTCAATAAATTGATATTATCACATGGACATAGAAAAATATGTGTGTTTTAGCATGACATAGTAAATGAAATATTGGCACCAAATGAGAAATAGAGATCATCAATGTTGTAGTATGAACATGATAGATGTGATGAACCAAGATCAATAGAGACATGTCATAGTATCCAAAAAAATGGATACTTGATGCATAACAACACAATATATCATGCACAAGGCTCTTCCCATATAGAAGATAAGCAATCTACACTGCATCATCTTTACTTTGACATACAATTCATGAAGTTTCCTATGATAGAGAAATCATTCAAGATAATGGTGCAATGATGTAGCTCACTGGTTTGTCCTAACAACATAATACATAGTCAGGATGCATATAGAGGTGGCATAATTGAGCTATCCCATGGGATATCCAAGAAATAACACACATCCACTCATGATACAGTGAGTTCATGGGCTCCAAAACAGAGTGAGTACCTAACACACCACATTGCATAGGTTGTATGAAGGGTAACACTGACATTTAAAAAATCAAAATATACATAACGATGACATCCACATTGGTGCCATGTTCTAGTCCATTGCCCCATGGGTTTTCAGAATAATAGAAATAGAGAAGAATATTTCATGGCACCATGATAAGATACAATGGTTATAAACTCAGGCCCCAAGCTCTAAACCAGTAAACACTAGAGCATTCTGATAACTGGTACCATTTTAATAGGGCACAAATGTAACAATAACATGGCACAATTGTGGTAAACATGATATGCAATGACAAAGGCATCATACCCTAGCATGCTCAGGTCACTAATCAACAAATTCATGAATGCTCTCGATGAACTATGCATAGAAGAAACCAGTGGCCCAATTAAGTATACAATGTGAAACCATGACCATCAAATAGTAGATGTACAATAGTGTACAGTGCCAAATGATAAATAGGCATCAACACGGTGGCATCAATGTGATATATCTTTACTGCATAAAGCTTTCAAAGCAACAACAAACATAAGAGAAACATAGTAGTGAGGATCAGGCCTTAAGGGCTACATGCCTAGCAGGGGTAGGCTCGAGAGACGACATCGACAACATTAAAAAACAAATACATGATGCCCTAACTCCCATGAAATTGTGATCGATAAATACAACTGTAAAGAGCAGAGGCATGGGTCTTCAAACCCCATAGAACCAAAAATGATGCCCTAACCAACAAACAGTGTGTGGGCCTGGTGTTATTTCAAAAAGCTAAACATATAAGGAACAACATATGCATAAAATTGATGCCCAATGTTCACATCATATGGTGTTCCAGCTCACAAGCTGTGAACACAAAAGCAAGGATCAATGAATACAATAGTGCCCTACCTGCAGGTCATTGAGCCTCTCAGTGAAAATAACATCTTACCATTGATGCCATAAGAATTGAAGATAGCATAGTGAATAAGGTTTCAAGCCAACAACATATGCCAGTGCTATGATGATAATATAATTTGGATACAAGAAAGAGATACACCAGTGTCGTGCCCTACTTGAAATGATAGAAAAACAAATTAGTAGTAGTGAATCTATACCAAAGAATGCCATATTCAATTTTTAAATAAATTTTAGCAAATACCAAATTTCCTTTAATTAAAATTTTAAAATGCTCCTAGATAAACAAATGTCAATATTGACTACTTTTATTACTAATTTAATAAAGAACAATTAGAATGCAAATAATTTTTTATATCAATAATTTAAGTGTAACAAATAAAATAATTATTTTAAATACTATTAATCTCAAATATTTATAACTAAAATGTCTTGGAGGAAATAAATTCTATAACCATTGTCTTAATGATGAAGGGTGCTCCCCTTAATACCACAAACACATAACATAAATAGAGAAACAACAACAATTTGCAAGAACAAAAAATGGGCTTCTTATTATCTCCACAAATGTGGAATTACAAATTTCAGAGTTACAATATGCAAAGTCACATGCACATTTTCCCTTGCAATATTCTATAGGAAAAAGCCTCGAATCACTACCTAGATCCACTACCTAGAACTGCTACCAATTGCCTAAGACAACACTACGGGCTTTCCTTATATAGGCAATTTTCCACCACCTGGGAAGGTTCCAGAAATTTAGCCTCTAAGGCTGACCAAACTTAGAATTATTTTATTTTTCATTTTATTACATCAAAGTAGGCTCAAAACATCTTTTGTACCCCAAACAAAAATGTTCAAGAAAAATTATTGTTCGCCATTTTAGGTGGCCCAGCTTTCAGAGACCATAAGTCATCACTCGTTGACCCGATTGACTATTATGACCCAAATTTGAAAAGGGCACGAAGTGCTCTACAACACCTAAATCAAGAAATCTTCATTCAACTGAAGTTTAGACCTCATCTGAGGCCTCTAAAGCCTTCAAAACTAAGTTCAAAGTTTTTGTACCCTGCTGCCAATACTGAAAATTTTCAATATCTTCAAAACTAAATTTGATTTGGCAATGAAACTTTACCGATAGGCTGATATGACCAAAATGAACCTCTGAGGAAGAAAATAGACCATTCTGAGCTCGATCAGAAAACTTACTAAAAATACTAAATTTCCAAAAATAACAACTCTACACAAGATAGCCCTTATTGAAAAGAAACCAAAAATATTTTTGGATGATGCAAGATTTCTTCTACACCCAAGATGCTCCTGCATCAAACACCTGAGGTAATTTGAGAAGTGACCCTGTCAGGAATCAAGTGTGAAGAGGAAAACCAAGATGGTTAACCTCCTCCCTTGTTAGCCATTATGAATCTTCAACATGTCATCCTTTCCATTTGACCACATACTTTTCATATGTCCTATTTCTTATGCTTCTACCTACACGACTATCCAATATATCCTCAATCTCCTTGTTATCTGAACTAGTTGATGGAATACTCTACTGTGCTTATGTGATCTTATTTTCAACACCCCCTTCATGATACTCTGTTAAATCTGAAATGTTAAATACTAATGAAATATTTAACTCAGTAGGAAATTCTACCTCATCGGCATTTCCTGAACTATGCTTCTTCAGTATCTTACATGGCCCAAACTTCCTCATTTTCAACTTGCTATATGTACCAACTGGAAATCGCTCCTTCCACAAATGAACCATGAATTCATCTCCAACCTAGAAGTCCTTATGCCTTCTCTTCTCATCTACCTTAGCCTTATACTATGCATTCATCTTGGTAATGTGCTTCCTCACCTCCTCATGGACGTTCTTCAAATTTTTGCAAAATCCTCAGCTTCAGCACTACTTATTTCTCATTTATCTATCTTCCTCAACTCAGATGCATTTCTGGGACTACTTCCATATACAATTTGGAATGGTGGTTTACCAGTGCTCCTGTTGATAGAATTATTATATGCATTTTCCGCCTGTGGTAAAATTAAATCTCATCTTGTTGCCTTATATCCAACCAAACATCTCAGAAAATTTCCCAAACTTCTATTCACCACCTATGTCTGTCCATCTATCCATGGATGATGTGATGAACTGAACTTCAAATCTGTCTTTCACTTCTTCCATAATATGCACCAAAAATATCCAACAAACTTAGTGCCCCGATCTGAAACTATAGTCTTTGGCAAACCATGTAGTCTCACTTCTTTGAAAAATAATTCTGCTACATGAACAACATCATTAGTCTTCATGCAGGGAATGAAATGTGATGTCTTTGAAAATCTATCAACCACCACAAAAATTGAATCATGTCCTCACCAAGTCCTTGGTAAACCAAGAACAAAATCAATAATGATATCCTCCCAAGGATTCACTGGTATAGGTAATGGTTGATACACCCCTTTATTTTTCTTTACTCCCTTTGCCATCTGACATACTCTATACAAACTTCTTGACATCTTTCTACAGCTGTGGCTAATAACAATTCTCACAAACTAAAGCAAGGGTTTTATCATGACCAAAATGTCCAACCAATCCTTTGCTATGCTTCTCCTTGATGAGATTATCCCTCATAGAACTTTATGAAATACACAACTGACTTCCTCTAAACAAAATACTATCTTGGATGATGAAATCCATCCACTTCATTCAATCTAGAGTTACCAGTTCTGTACAAGCTTTCCAAGCTTCTCAAAAATTAGGATCCTCTAGATATAAATTCTTGATTTAGTTGAACCCAACCATCTCAATCTTCATCTCTATCAGCAATAGTTGCCTCCAGCTCAGCACATCTACAACCCTGTTAGACTTTCCACTCCTGTGTTTCAAAATAAATGTATAACTCTGCAAAAACTCAATCCATTTCATATTTCTTTGATTCAACTTTCCTTGACTATTCAAATATTGAAAAACTTGATTAGTATACAAAACAAATTCCTTAGAAAGAAGATAGTGTCTCTACTTCTTCAATGCATGAACTATAGCTTAAAATTCTTGATCATAAACATAATATTTTCTCTTGGCATCATTTAACTTCTCACTGAAATAAGCAACATGTTTACTTTCTTGGCTCAAAACAACTCCTATTGCAATACCACTAGCATCACAGTCTACCTGAAACACTTTATTAAAATCTAGAAGTGCTAAAATAGGTTGTTCTGTAACTTTTTGTTTCAATAATTGAAAAGTCTTTTCTACCCCTATAGTCCACTAAAACTGGTTCCTATCTCCCCTCATTGTGTCAGTCAAGGGTCCACAAATACTGCTAAAACTTCTGATAAACTTTATGTAAAAGCTAGCTAAACCATGAAAAGATCTTATCTTAGTAGCACTTCTTGGAGTAGGCCATTCAAAGATAGTCTTCACTTTCTCTGGGTCTATTTTTAGACCTTTTGTTGAAACTACAAATCCTAAATACACTAACTTCTTCTTCACAAAACTAAACTTCTTGAAATTAATCAACAATTTCTCTTCTCTCAGATTCTCAAACACCCTATGAATATGCATTATATGCTCCTCCAATGTCTAACTAAAGATCAAAATATCATCTAGGTAAACAATGACAAACTTACCAAGAAATTCTTTTAAAACCTCATTCATTAGCCACATGAAAGTGCTCGGAGCATTGGTTAGCCCAAAAGGCATGACTAACCACTCATACAGTCCTTCCTTTGTCTTGAAAGTAGTTTTCCATTCATCTCCTTCTCTGATTTGAATCTGATGATATCCACTCTTCAGATCTATCTTTGAAAAATACATGGCTCCACTCAAATAGTGCATGATATCATCCATTCGTGGCAATGGGAACTTGTACTTGATTGTGATCTTGTTTATTGCTCTAGAATCTATACACATTCTTCATTCTCCATTTTTCTTTGGTGCTAATACTATTGGTACAACACATGGACTCAGGCTCTCTCGAATCAACCCCTTCTGTAACAACTCATGTACTTGTCTGTTCAACTATTCACTTTCAACTAGTGTCATTTTGTGTGTTGCCTTATTTGGAAAACTGGCTCTTGGAATCAGGTCCATCTAATGACTGATCTTCCTTACTGGTGGTAATGGACATTAGGTATATTATTAGATACAATATCCTGAAACTCATTCAACAGATTTGCAACTTCTACAGGTACATCTTCTACTTCCTCTTTACAAAATTTTGGAATTAAAACAAAACACACATGCTCATGCCTCACCCTCTAGGAATTTTCTTCAATCAACAAAACTTATTCTTGCATTACCACATACCTTTTCTTCTATGTCCTTCAATGGCTTTAGCTTATGTCGCACTCCATCCTTCGTTAGGGAATAGGTATTCACATGACCATCATGTATAAAAAACTTGTCAAATTGCCATGGTCTACCCAACAACATATGACATCCATCCATAGGTATGATATCACATAGTACCTCATCATGATATTTGCCAATCTTGAACTTTACCAAGCACTATTCACTGACCATGACCTTGTGGTCATCCTGCACCTAGGCAATTCAATATGAATGTGGGTGTTTTTGTCACTTGATCTTCAACTTTGTGACCATCTCTTCTGACACCAAATTGTTAGTGCTTCCACTATCAATAATCACATCACAACACTTATTCTCACACTTGCATCTGGTGTGAAATAGGTTCCTCCTTTGCTCAGGTTCATTCTCACCACTCAGTAGAACTCTTCTATTAATTAGTGTCTCTCCTCTTTCAGCATCCTTAGAATGTGATCTAGCATCTTCATCTACATGTGCAACTCTAGCCTTGTCTTTAGTTCTCCTATCTATCCTTCCTTAGTGTTGAGGACATTCATATGCCCTATGACCTTCTCCACAGTGAAAAAATATTCCACCGAAGCCTCCTCTTCCTGAACCTTGTCCTCTTCCTCTTCCTCTCTGATCTCTATTATTCTGATCATGGAAATGATTAGAATTGTTTTCTCTCTAATTTTGACTTCTACTGGCATCATCCTTCTTTTTCAAATCTTCATTTCAGCCTTCATATGACCATCCACCAGATCTTCCACCATGACCTCTTCCATTTTGTCTTCTCTCAAACTTCTTGTTCAACTTTTCCTCTACTTTTAGGGCAAACCAGTATGCCTCTTCAATATTGTTCATTCAAACCAAATTCAACTCCTCTTGAATGCTTGACCTCAACCCACTAAGGTAACATGAAACTTTCTCCTTATCAGCTTATGCATGGCTTGTTCTGATGAGGATTTGATAGAACTCCTCTATATACTCCTAATCACATATTCCTTCTTTCTTCAAACTTTGCATTCTTTCAGTAGGTCAAGCTCATAATCACCAAGAATGAACTATCGCTTCAATTTATCTACCATCTGATCCCATGTTCTGATTTTATCCTTTCCTCTTCTATTTCACTCGAATTGAATCTCTTGCCACTAGATCTTTGCATGACCCTTTAGTTTGGCCTTCACAAATTGACCCAATCATGATCCTCGATGTCTTCATAGTCAAAATATTCTTCTAATTCATTGATCTAGTTGATCACCTCCTCTAGGCTAATATTTTCTGAAAATGTAGGAACCTCAATCTTAGGTCTTTTCCTGATCTTGGAAATGGCTCGAAAAAGCCTTTCTTCCTCTTGGTTCATAATTTCTCCTTCTACTTCTTGATCATAATTTCCTTCTTCGGCTTTATCCTCGCTTTTGTCTTTGACATTAAAATTCATTCCTCTGTGAATCTCTTCTTGCAATGCTTGCACTTATCTCTGGAGTGCTCTAACCTCAGGTGTCACACCACCAGCTCTTCCACCACATTCCCTTCATGGAGGTATTTTCGCGTTGCACACTAAAACCCTATCTACGGTCCTGGCACAAACTACCTCACTGTCAGTGAGCTATTTACACACTCAAAAAATCTTGCTCTAATACCACTTGATGAAGGGTGCTCCCCTTAATACCATAAATACATAACTGAAACAGAGAAACAACAACAATTTGCAAGAACAGAAAATAGGCTTCTTATTATCTTCACAAATGTGGAATTACAAATTTTAGAATTACAATATACAAAGCCACATGGGCATTTTCCCTTACAATATTCTATAGGAAAAAGCCTCAAATCATTAACTAGATCTACTACCCAGAATTACTACCCAGAATTGCTCCCAACTGCCTAAGACAACACTACATTCCTTCCTTATATAGGCAATTTTCCACCGCCTGGGAAGGTTCCAGAAATTTAGCCTCTAAGGCCAACCAAACTTAGAATTATTTTATTTTTTATTTTATTACATCAGATTCCACTCAAAAAAACTTTTGAAACCAAAATAGAAACTTTGAAGAAAAATTATTGTTCGCCATTTTAGGTGGTCCAACTTCCAGAGACCATAAGTCATCACTCGTTGACCCGATTGACTATTATGACCCGATTTCAGAAAGGGCATGAAGCACTCGACAATTCTTGAATCAAGAAAGCTTCATCCAACTAAAGTTTCAACCTCATTCAGGGCCTCTAAAGCTTTCAAAACTGAGTTCAAACTTTCTGTACCTTGCTTCCAATATCAAAAATTTTCAATATCTTAAAAACTAGACTTGATCTGGCAATGAAACTTTACTGGCAAGCTGATATGACCAAAATGAACCTCTAGGGAAGAAAATAGACCATTCTAAGCTCAAACAGAAAACTTACTAAAAATAGTAATTTTCCAAAAATAGCAGCTCTACACAAGATAGTCCTTATTGAAAAGAAACCAGAAATATTTTGGGGTGATGCAAGATTGCTCTTACACCCAGGATGCTCTTGCATCACCTAACTATGTGTCATACCTAATTGTAACAAAAGTACATCTAAACAACCACATCTAGTGTAAATATGACATCGGTTTGGATTTTCATCATTATGAAAGTATAGAGTAAAAGAAAATATGTATGGTACAAGACACCAAGAAAACATATTTTATTTATTTGGGTATGTGCAGGATCATGGTATGCCAAACTAGGCCCTTAAGTGACAATGAAAATTTAGAAAATTAGGTTTAGGAAAGTTGACATAAAAGTTTGAACAAGTTATAAATATTATATTGAAAATATGTAAGAAGAGAATATGTAGAAAATTGAATATAGTTTCTAAGATACTAGGCCATTTTTAAAAAATAATTATTCTATATGTTGAAAATTTCAAATTTCAATGTAGTAGTACGAAAATTTTAGGAAAAAAATAAGAAGTAGGTGTATGTTTGACCTCCTTAAACTCATGTATAGATGTGACACATATTTTTTTGTATTTTTTTCTAAGTAAATAATTAATTATGATTTTTCTGCTACAACTTTTTCAGAATACAAAAACTCTAGTGTCTAAACACATTAACTTAGTCTAAACTTTATCAAATTGAAAACTTTTTTTATTTTTCTTGTAGTAGAAAAATCATAGAATGTGACACATGTTTTGGATTTCAAAAATGTTATGTAGTTTGTAAGTTATAGCTATTTTTCAATAATTCTATCAATCAAGACTAGAAAGATAACGATTAGGTGTATGTCTGACCACATTAAACAAAATCAAATGATAATATTTTTTAATAAGATTCTAGATAAATGTAGTATTCTGATGTCCGGATGTGATGTATATTTTTTTGTTTTTTTTCTAAGTAAATAATTAATTATGGTTATTTTGCTACAAATTTTCCTGAATATAAAAACGCTTATGTCTGACCACCTTAACTTAGTCTAAACTTCATCAAATTGAAAGAATTGTTTATGATGATTGTATTAGGTTTAGAATATAATGTGATATATATTTAAGATTTCAAAAATTTTATACTATTTGAAAGTTATAGTTATTTTTCAAAGAGTCTATCAATCAGGACTTCTTTTTCACATTGCCACTTTTTGGCATACCATGATCTTGCACATACCCATTTACAACAACCAATCACATTATTTCTAACTTATAGAGGAGTTTGAACAATCTATAATAGGAAATAAAAAACTATCAAAAGATTTCACTTTCATAGAGTGTCTATAAGGAGAGGTGGAGAAATAGTCCACCCACTTATTAGGAAATGTGCAAGAAATTGTCTCAACTAGTTACAGATTTTTTGGGAATGTGAAGATCTTACAAATAGTCAAAAAAAACACTTAAATTCATATTTTAATAACTACATATGTAGATAATAATAAATTATTATCCTCCAACATTCCTCCTTTACTCATTCTACTAACATGTTTAGCATCAACCATTCCTCAATTTTCTCCTAGATACCAAAAATTTCCACTAGGAAATGTCTTAGTAGACATATGTCCTAACTAATCTTCAAAGTTAAATAATAGATTGAAGATTTCACTATTGTCAACTAGTTGTCAGATGAAGTGGTATTTGGTATTGATATGTTTGGCCATTTTATGAAAAGCATGACTCTTTAATAATGTGGTGACTTATTTTTGTAACAATAGATTGGTGTGGGCTCCTCTTGCACATGCATTAGATCTATCTATATACCTCTCATCTAAATATATTTTTATTCTAGTGATATGGTCATTATATACTTAGCTTCAACTGATAAGATTCTTATGTGGGGTTGCCTCATTGATGTCCATGAGATTGCACCTAGGCCATAATGAAAGACATATAGAAAAGTAATATTTTTATAATCAATATGACCTACGAAATCAATGTCAGTATAACCAATAAAATTAAATTCATTAGTTTTGGAATATACAAATCTGTATGCACTTTCTCTTATAATGTATATCTTACTATCATTTTTGCAACATGTCAATGGGAGTCATTAAGGGAATCTAGCATACATGATATATGGTGTTGTAGTTGTGAGATATATTAGACATCCAACAAGTCTTGTAAACAAAGATTGATCATGATTCGACCCCTATTCCCAGTTTTGATTTTTTTTCATATTGCAATTGGAGTTAATTTTAATTTAAAATTCAACAATATAAATTTTCTCAATACATCCTTTGCATTCATAGATGGACAAATACAAATATAGTTACCATATTGAACAAATTCAATGCCTATGAAGTATCTCATCATGCCAAAATTATTCATTTCAAAATTTTTTACAAATTTTTTGTCTTAATCATGTCTATAGACAAATTGCCTACATAAATTAAGATATCAACATATGATAAAACAATCAGAACATGTTTATTTATTGATATTTTTATATAATATATTCTCATAAATGCTTTTATTGAATTCACTAGTCTAAAAATATGAACCAATTAGATTGAGCCAAGCTCTAGGTACCTATTTTAAACCATGAAGTTCTTTTTTCAATTTATACACTTTATTTTCATGTGCACATACCTCATAACTAGGTGGTTGTTGCACATAAATTTCTTCTTTATTAGAAATGTTTAAGAAATCTTATTTTACATCTATTTGAAAAAGATTCCAATCAATTTGTGCAACCATAGCTAAAATAGTTTAACTATATCAACTATAACAAGTGGAGAAAATATTTTATTACAATCTATCTCGTAATATTATGCAAAACATTTTCCTGCTACCCTAACATTATACTTGTTATTTTTACCTTTTACGTTGAATTTGGTTTTATAAACCCATTTAAAACCAATATAGTATTTACCTTAAGGTAGAACAACTAGTTTCCATGTTTTAACTTTCTCGATAGAATCAATTTTTTCAAAAATATGTTTGATGAAGTGTTCTGCCTTAACCACTTCAAAATACAAAGGATAATTAGAGAATTGGGTAAAATTTGAGTACAAATCCATATTTCCTTCAACTAGATCACATATCACTTTCAAACTTCTAATTTTCTTAACTTTTGATGAGGCAACTGAAGGATTTGACAAATTACTTACATTTGGTGTAGGATAACTTGATGATTGATCTTTCACAATATTTCTTGGTGGACCACTCTTGCTTGATTTTATTGATCACATTATTCATGTTCTTCTTCACTATTTAGAGTTTGTTCTTTAGTTGTGTGTACAATGTCAATATTTTTGTCTCATGCTTTTACCTCCTTCCATACAAAATTCTATCTATTATTCATTTTCGTAGAGAGAGATTTATATAATATTTAAGTTCTTGTAAAAGGTGTCCAAGGTAGCATATGCATGGGCTTCTTTGGAAAAAGATCTCATAGGAGATATTGAGGTTGGAGATGGGGATCTATATGCATGTAAAAATGGAGATGTACTTAAAAGATCTAATTGATCTGAGACCTGTAGCATAAAAATCAAAGGCATAGAGCATGGTGTGTCAAAAGGTAAATATATGAAAGATTCAAAACACCAACCAAAGGCTTGTTATTGTCTAGGCAAGTGTCATGCGCTTGAGGCTCATTATAACCAATAAAAATACCTTTTATTTACTCTTATCAAATAAGTTTCTTCTTAATTGTTATGAAACTAACCCATATACCACACATACAAATATTCTAAGATGAGATACACTAAATTTCATTCCATTCCACACTTCTTTTAAAATATTGTCTTTAATAGTATTCATAAGAGTATTGTTTAGAATGTATACTACATACGCTAGTGCATCAGCCTAAAAGTTAATAGACAAGTTTTCAGCCTTTAGCATACCCTTTCCATCTCCATTATGGTCATGTTTTGCCTATCCACAATACTATTTTGTTGTGGTCTCTACCTCATTATAAACCATTTCTTGATCATATGATCTTTGAAAAAGTGTAAAAATTCATTAGAACTTAATTCACCACCCCTAACAAATCTGAGTACATTGGTGAGTAGTCCACCTTGCTTTTCTATCATTAATTTGAATGTTTGTAATTGTCCAGCATATCCACTTAGGATTTGTGACATGGTTTAATAGCCTCCTGTGAGAACCTTAATAGGGATGGTAGCGGCTTCCTAGACAGATGCATCTTTTGGGAGAAATGGCCATCTCAACTCCCTTCAAGTGGTTTCAAAGCTTGGTCACATGTTTGAATCTCCTCGGGTAACATTGAGGGAGAGATTGTTGGTAAGTGTCCAACATATGCACTCGAGATTCATGACATGGTCTAAAAACCTTCTATGTAATCCTTAAATGGGATGGCAGCAGTTCCCTAGATAAATGCATCTTTATGAAGAAGTGGCCAGCTCAACTTCTTTCATTGCATTCCTTAAATTTATTGAAGGCTTCAGGCTTCTTCTTGAGAAAGTACATCCATCTGCAAACTGAACTTCTCCGAGGGCAAATTTCCTTGTAGGGAGCTCCCTTTCTTGTTATTTGCAATAGTATTCTTAACTTTTCAAACTACGGCATCTAGGAAAGAGAAAATAAAATTTAAATACTTGAGCATACAAAGAAGAAACAAACTATTTATTTCACAATATCTCAATGAACCTTTCTTCAGCTTTATTATCCTTCAGCTACTGCTTAGATCATAGCTCCTTCTAAAATATTTCATTATCTTTCTTCGCATAACTGCCTTTTCATCAACAGCTTTCAAGCTTATTTTCAAAGTTTGCTAGCCTCCAACTCAACCAACAAACAGCCGGGCTTTGATACCAGAGAAATAGAAAATACGTTTGGTACACCATACCAAGAAAAGAGATTTTATTTATTAGCAGCAACCGATTACATTGTCTCTTATTTATACAGGACTTTACACCATCTATAACAGGAAACAGATAACGGGCAAAACTTTCCAACCTAACAGATTTCACATACGTGGAGTGCCTGTAAAGAAAGGTGGAGAAACAGTCCACCAGTTTATTAGGAAATGTGCAGAAAATAGTCACAACTGCTCAATGATTTTTAGGGAGCGTGAGGAGCTTATAAACAGTCATAACAAACTCTATAGTTCAGATTTTGATTACTGCATACGTAAAGAAGTAGAAATTATGATGGAGTTCCAGTACAACACAACTTAGAATCGGGAAGACCGCAGCAAGGGCCCGGACAACATTGATTAGAGCTGTCTGCAAGTAATCGACGGCCTTGTACTTCTACTTCAGATTTATCTGCAGTTTAAACTAAATTAAATAGGTAGAAGAACCATTAATAAAAAATTTTAAAAAGACGTATTTCGTTTAATATTGCAGAGCTCTACCGTTTGATCAAATATGCCGTCCGAAAAGAAAGGAATGCATTGAAATAATTACCTTTTATATTCTCTTTTATATTCTCTGCATGATCTTCTCCTTCAGCGACTGAAAGCAAGAAGAAAAGCAGCATGCATACTACCATAGTTTGGGCCCTCATTCCTACTCAAAACTGAAACGCAATTTCTTTGAATCGGGGATCGAGTCTAATGCTTAAAACTGGGAAGATGTGGGTATAAATAAGAACCGATGAATTCAATGTAGCATCTTCTTCCTTCGACCGTCATTTAAGAACATGCCGTCGACTTGTATTATTCAAACAATTATTCAATTCAACATTTTATATTGTTTGACTAGATGAAATATCCGCGAAACTCGACTAATCTAAACCTAGACTTGTATGGCCGTGATCAAGTTCAACATGTGCAATATCTTGGAAATAGTCTTTGTTGAATTTGGAAATAGTCTTAGTTGAATAGATAGAGATGTCAATTTTTGTAATTATTATAATTATAGAGTTTAATTAAGGTTAATGTGTTTGACCAAGCAGGTCCTCCATAGAACTTATTTATTTAAATTAATATAAGAAGATAGTATTCTGTTAAGACATTTAAGTACTAAAAGATTCATTTGTATAATAGGTATAATTGTTGAGAAGTTGACATGACTATATCTTCTAACAGATGGGGTAGCGTTTAGATTTTTAGTAAGTTTACCTTACGGGACACATAACACAATAATCCTTCTAATCCAAATTTTAATATGATTTTTATTCACAATTTCAGTGAGCTCAAAACAATTTGCCTTACATGCTCAAATCTTTTATATAAATCTAAGTTGATTTGTTTGGTCAAAACTTATTTCTCCCTACATTACTATAAAAGTAAAGGAGGCTGTCCTTTTGATTTTGAACTTTTATCTTTTATTATTTGCGAAAGATTTAAAATGGCATGTTTATTTGTTAAGGTAGACAAGTTTCATTTGTACATCAATTTCAATATTTTGTTTCAATTTTTATATAGATGACTCTAAATTTTATTGATTATTTTTTATTAATAGTTTGATAATTAGTCAATTATCATATTTTAATCCCATCATTAATGTGTGTATTTTATTATATATAAAATATTATAAATTAAAATCAATCTCTTAAAATTTGTTACGTGTGATCTTACATTAAGAAATTCAATATATTTTAATAATATTATATATCTTACATTCAATATCTGAATATATGTGCATAATTTGTTTGATCTTTGTCAATGATCTTCATTTCATACATGTATCACTCCTAAATCTTATAAAATGTTTGCTAATATTTTCAATATATAACATAATAGAAAGCAAAAATTATAAATATTTTGCCAAAAAAAAGGTCTCAAGTCTATTAGGTGAATGAGGCACACATGAATTCTGATTTGTTTGATTATTAAAATGTTTACCTATTGGTCTAACATTAGCTAACAATGCTCCAATCATGGCCCCTATTAATAATGATGAGGTCAAGATAATTATTTTCTCAATGGATACCTTCAAAGCACCAGTACTAGATGGTTTCTCCTTCGCATTCTTTATGGAATTCTGGGATTTAGTTGGGTATGATATAGTAACGACTACAAAGGATCTTTTGCACTAGTAAATTCTTTAAATTTTGAACAAATCCTTTAATTTTTTTATTTTAAAGGTCTTTGTTCCCTTTATATTCTCATTTTCTACACCTATTAGTTTTGTGCAACATGGTGTCCAAGATCTTATTAAAAACCTTGGTCAATAGGACGAAGGCAATGCTGGATAGCCTTATTAGTAGGAATAAAAATAGATTTGTCTTAGGTAGATAATATCCTTGATGTAGTAATTGCTATACATAAAAATATACATTCCATGGATAGAAGCAACCTCCTAGGAATGGTATTAAATATTGACATTTTCAAGGCATATGATAGAGTGAGGTGATATTATTCATTACAAATGTGGATTTCTAGGTAGTGTAATCTTATTTATTAACAACTCTGAAATAGTTATCAATTTTTTTGTCCTTGTCAATGGTATTCCTAGGAGATTCTTATTCTAGGAAATACCTATATGATAGTGGTACACTCTTTCCCCTCATCTCTTTATATTGTTCATTTAAGTGTTAGACAAAAAAATACTAAATATGGTTAATCGGGTTAGTATTCAACATGTTAAAGTCGCATCCACTATTCTATTATCTAATCAGCAATAGTTTCTAGATAATGAGTAAAAGCATATTTGCATTTCATAGTTGAGGCTAACTCAAAGGATTCAACTGATAAAAACTAAGTCAAGTAGCACTCTACTGAATCCACATATGCATCGCATAGTGCTTAATTGTGCATACATGGTTATTTGGTGCAAGAGTACCTAGGGTCTTTGCCTACCCTAGCTTACTATTTTTGGCTTGTAGTGACCTTAGCCAACTCACTATCTAATAAGGACTATGAAGAGTCCCTAGTGTGTGTGTGTGTGTGTGTGTGTGTGTGTGTGTGTGTGAGGAGATCAACTAGTCCTAGGAAGGTTGGTAGAAGTCCTAACAATGGCTCTTCTAAACTTGTGGATTCTTAGGATGTTTAGTCTAATTGCCAAGCTATCATGCCAGTTGGTCAAAGACTAGGTTAAGTATATCAAATGCCAAAGTAACATGAGAAAATGGTCTTAGGAGTGTTAGAAAAACCTTTGAGGTCATTTAAGACTCATTGGAATTACTTAGACAAAGTTGTCAGCAAAAATCTAAAAGTTGTCAATGACAACTTTGCAATTTTGTAAAGTTGTCATGAGAATATTATGTCAAATGTATTTTCAAAGACTAGAGGTAGTTAGAGATCTTCCTAACCAGTTATATCAATTCCCCTATACTACTTAATGGAATTTCCAACCAAAAATCAAGGTTGGCATATTTTTTAATTTTTTGTTTTCAGTAAATCAATCACTCCTATGCTTTGCACGACTATGTCAATGCTTAAAGCTCGGTTGTTCCTAATCTATGGATTAGACCAGAGCCTAACTTTGCATGGATTAAATTTTCATTGTATTTAAGTTCTTTTTTGTGTTTTTTTTTAATAGTTAGGTTGTTCCTTTTTCTTGATTTTAAATTTCTCCTCTATGACCAGTTTACTGGTTCATCCAGAGTTCAGGGCGTTAAAATGACTCTAGCATGACATTCCTAGGAGGGAACTGTATGACCCTTTTCGACATGCTAGAGTATTGTATATACATTGAAAATATGGACTTTCTTGGCCATATTTGTAGGGGAACTATTTTTGGGATCAAGCCCTAGGCGAGCCATGGGATGCCCAGTTAGGAGAGCTTGACTATGATCACCAAAGGATAGAAGGCTTAGGGATTGAAAGGATCAATCCAAGACAAGAAAAGTAAAGGATATATATCAAAGACTCGATCCTAAGAAGGAGAGACTGTTAACAATCTGATAGAGGGCATAAAATCCAATTCTTCACTATGAGCTAGAAGAAGCCAATTATGCCTAGAAAGTAGGCATGTATATAAGTACTGTACGGATCCCTTAAGGACCCAAAACATAGAAAATATTCAAGAACTCTAAAGAGGGTATCAAGATATCTAGTTTGTTCTGTAACTTGTGTGGGGAGTTTGGAATTTATAGGCCAAAAGGTGTGTTGGAAGACCTAGTTAGGCCTACTAGAACTTTAGGCCTAGTTTGAAGAGATCGACTAAGGGGTAAGTGAATTTGAGGGCCTAAACACCTCAAATAAAACCAAGATTTCCCAAATGGAAGTCTTATATCCATAAAATAGTGAAAGACCAGTTTGACAGTAAGGTGTGAACTTGAGTGGATGAGTTCATGGAAGGTTACAAGGAGAAGGAATGGAATCACTAACTTGGTAGAGAGGTCTAGAGGAGTGGGAGGTGATTTTCATCAATCCCTCATTGAGTAGGGTCTGAGATAGCCCTAAGAAGGTCAAGAGAAGGACCTAGAGAAAGTCCTAGGTGAATTAGGATAATTATAGAGACCTCCCTATCAAATTGGTATGAGAGCCAATAAAAGATTGGGATAAGACATAGTGTATGTTAGAAGATGGAAGTACATTAGTGGGAGAATCCACCATGGGGACCAATTCAAAATTAGGAAGAGAAGTGCTCGAGAAAATGGAGAGAAATAGGATCATTGAAGAAATTGTAGAAGCTCTAAAGGATAAACTTGAAGAACTTGCAGAGGAAACTAATAAGATGAAAGAGAAGTTGGAAGTTGAAGATGATAAAGGAAAAGCAGTGGATGAGGATGAGTACAGGTTAAAAGCACAATAAGTTGTCACCCTTTTACAAAGGAAAAGACTAACAAAATCAAAGTTGTTAAACTTTAATAGTATAAAAATGATATTTATGTTTGGAATTTGAAGATGATGTAAACTAATTAAATGTGATAAAATGGATGAATTTTATGATTAATATTTTTAATAATTATTTTGAATAAGAATTGATATGTTTTCTAATTTTTAAAGATGATTTTTCAGCTACTGAAAAATGTTGAAAATTAGGGGTCTTGTTCCCACCAAAAAATTATATGTAAATAAATATTTTTTCCCCTAATTTCAAAATATGTCATAGATGACATATATAGCGAGTGCATGAAGAAATAAAAATTGGTTTGTGACCTACATTTTCTCTTTTGTAACAATTCAAATTCTAACTCACTGAAATTGACAATTTTCATCTCGCAACATATTTTTCATAACAAATCTATCCCAATAAAAAAAAGAAATATATATTCTTGAAGAGGACTCTCTCCTCTAGTGCACCATATTTTTTTCAAATTTATTTATTATGATTTACTATTTTTTTCTTTCTCTGAATCAAGATCTCCTTGATTATTAAAATACCTACTTGCAATATTTTTTAATTACAATAAATTATGTCTAATTAAAGCACTATAAAATCTATATGAGGACATTCTTGACTCTAATATCTACAAAAAGGTATTTTTTTATTTTTAAAAAATATCATTAAAAATATTAAGAGTTATTGAAATGCCACTTTTCTCAAATAATTTTATTTTTACGGTAATTGGACCCAAAGTGGTATAAAACATGCATTTAATAGATATTTCCAATTGGAAAAGTTAGAGAACTTATCTAACTTAGCTAGAATGAATCTAGCTAGACCATATGTTTGACCAAAATTAATTTTTAGTTAGAAATAATAAAATTTAACTATGCTGATAAGTTAGCCTAAAAGGTGACACCTGATTGTGCTTTTACCCTACATTCCAAAACTAGATCCTCCAATGCAGGAGGAACTCTTCATTAAAGCCATTAAGGCATTTGGAGGCAAGGCATTTGAGGGGATACCCCTATTCACTAGAAAGATGGACTTAGAGTTAGTCATTGAATGGATTGAAGGGATGGAGATTCATTTTGAGTGTGAAGGTGTCATAGATGCACAAAAGGTGAAGGTTTCCAAGGCAAGACTCAGTGGACCAGCTCTAACATGGTGGAAGTTCCTCCAAGAAGAGAGGGAAAGAGAGGAGAAAAGACCAATAGCCAATTGGAGGGCTATGATAAAAAAGATTAAGGATAACTATCTACCAGAGGATCATGAGATCCAAATGCATAAGAAGAGGCAAAGTCTTAGAGAAAATGAAATGGATGTGGCCTCTTATACCGAGGAGTTTCAAAAAGGTTTCTTAATATCTAAATTCCAAGAAGAAAAAAGCATCTATGTGGCTAGATATTTAGGTGTTTTAAGATGGAGCATCCAAGAAGAGATTATTTTGTGGACTTAGGTACTACTGTTCACAAGTGCATTCAATTAGCACTTAAAGTGGAAGAGAAAAATAAGAAGAAACGAGACTCTAATCCTAAGGGTAGAGGAACAGGAAGAGACTCTAGAGGACATAGAGGTGGATATGGTGGCATGAGTAATGAGACAAGGAGATTCTAAGTTGGTTGAAAAAACTAGTGAGCCAAGTGGAAGAGGTACTTATAGCAAAGGAAGAGGATTTCAAGGTGGTGGAAGAGGCAGATCAAGAAACTATAGTAGACGGTCACACTTTACAAGGATTAAGTGTTACAATTGTGGTCAATTAGGCCACCCTTCCTATAGGTGTCCTAACAAAGCTTCTAGCTCACAAGGGGAGAAGAATTTAGCATATGCACAAGAGGAGTTGAGTAGTGTTAAGTCACTAGAGGTTAGTTTAGATTCAGAATATGGTGAGAACCTCATGTTTAAGAGGGTTATACTCAAGGAACCAGTCAAAGAGGAACCTAAGAAAAGGAGGGATCTCTTTAGGATCAAATGTAAGATCCTTGTAAAAGTGTGCAAGGTTATCATTGATTCAAGTTCAACTAATAACATAATTTCAGAGGAGGCAGTACAAAAATTGAAGCTTGTTAGGATATCTCATACTCATTCTTATAGGGTTACCTGGCTAAATAAGGGGAAAAATGTCCTAGTCAATGAACAAGTGTGGGTGGAGTTTATGATTGGTAGATACCAAGATAAAATGTTATGTGACATCCTACCAATGGATTCTTTCCATTTTGTACCAGGTAGACCATGGCAATATGACCGAGATGCAGTATACCATGGAAAGAAGAACATATTTACCTTTAAGAAAGATGGGGTTACCTATAAAATATAGTCACTTATGGATGAAGGAACTACAACTACATGTGATCTTTATGTACTTTTGATGACTGGAAAGGAGTTCTTGCATAAACTCAAGGATGAGGAAGCAGTTGGACTAGCTATAGTCATTAAACCCAAGGAGGAGACCAAGTCACAACATCCCACTTTGTCAAAAGAAGTACATATTTTGGATCAGTTTAGAGACATAATCAATGATGGCACACCAGATAATCTTCCTTCTCAAAGAGATATCAATCACCAAATTGATTTTGTACCTAGAGCATATTTTCCCAACAAAGAAGCATACAAAATGACTCTAGACCGGAAAAAGGAAATTGCAAGGTAGATTCAAGAATTAATTGATCAAGGGTTAATTAGAAAGAGCATTAGCCCATGTGCTTTCCTAGTGGATTTCACACCAAAGAAGGGAGGTAAGTGGACATTATGCACTGATTCTAGGGAAATCAATAGGATAAATATTAGATATCGGTTTCCTATCCCTAGAATAGAACACCTTATGGATTGTCTTGGGGGGTCTAGGTACTTCACCAAAATTCACCTCAAAAGTTTGTATCATGAAATTAAAATGAAAGAAGGGGATGAGTGGAAGTCATCCTTTAAAACTACAAAGGGTCTTTATGAATGGTTAGTTTGTTGGAAATATAGATGGAGTAATTGAGAAAGGGGGGGGGGGGGGGGGGGGTGAATCAGTTAACCACAAAAATATTACCATAGATCCCTTAGATGTCTTATTAATTAATTTACTGCTGTCACTCGGTAAACATACAGAGAAATGTTGAAACTTGGTTATTGCAGTGAGTATTAATTATAACTGTTCTTAAGTATTCATCAGTGATTAACATGCATGCATAAATAAAATAACATGAACACAAGAGACACCAGATTTAACGTGGAAACCCAATATGGGAAAAACCACCAATGTAACTAGTTACTATTTTTCACTCTTTTGAAGTGAGCCCTATTAGGAGCCAACCCGGTTAAAGGTTACAAAACATACTGTTGGGTGTGACCTTGTTAGAGGATTTAATCACCCTATTGGGAGTGGCCTTGTAAGAGGTCTTTGAAATAATTCAATAGAACTGTCACCTTGTTAGAGGATTTACAAAATGGCTATTAAACCAACTATGTTAAGAGATTTTGAAATCATTGCTACAATGGTAAGAAAGTAACAATGAAGTGACCTGAATAAGATGCAACTGAATTGCTAATTACAGATCTCTATTATGCTTCACTAAATCCTTCCTGATCAAATATATCTTTTCTACTCCTCAAGGATATCTAACCATCCTTCAAAAATTCACACACACCTTCCTTCAAAATGATTTTCACATTATTCTTTTCCTTCACTTTGAATTCACCACTTGACCTTCTATATATACCATTCAGATTGTCAAGTCGGCACTAATAATCATTACAAACATTAACACTCACTACAATAGTCGGCATGAATAAGAAAACTTTATTCCTCAAATTAACAAAATTCTTTACTAAGCCGACCTTGCTCAGTAAACACTTATCTAAAAATAATTCCTTTGGTGACCAAGAGATCTCAATAATCATAGAAAACTGCCTTGCTAATCGACTGAGCTTGGTAGACATTGGGAACTGCTTTGCTGACTGACTGAGCTCGGTAATCACTGCGAACTTCTTTTCTGACTGACTGAGCATGATAATTGATATGAAATTTTTGTGACATCAAAGACAACACACAATTAATCCAACAATCTCCTTCAGATAATTGTATCCAACAATCTCCCTCTTTGGCATTGATGGCAACACAACATGTCATAGCACAATGAAATTTCACAGAAAACATAGAGTAAGGAACATATGCTTAGCTTCATTCTGATTCCCATCTATGAGAACTCCCTCTATCAGCAAACTTCTCTTTCTGACTGAAAACTCTCCTACTTAACTTCTCAAACTCTCCAAGAAAACTCTCCCTCTTAGAAATCTTAAGAAATTTCTTGAAATATGACAGAAAACTCTCCGTCTTTGACAACACATGCCAAAGACAACACATACCAGGTGAATAGAAATGTACCTTGAGTACTGATTCATATGCAATGATTCCTTGACTAAGCTGCATCAATTGACTGATCTTCAATATGCTCTGGTTGATCCATCACTAAAACTTTATTTAGTGAGCCTTGGATAGGGGAATGACCCCTAACTTACCTCTTAGATACAACAATGCATCCTTAGGTAGTGGCTTGGTGAATATATCTGCAATCTGTTCTTTTGTATGAATATATTCCAATCTAATTTCCTTGTCCTGCACCAATTCTCTGACAAAGTGATATTTTATAGCAATGTTCTTGGTTTTGGAATGTATTACTGGATTCTTTGAAATATTTATTGCACTTGTATTATCACAAAATATAACAACTGGTTCTTTGATCTCAACCTTCATGCCTTCCAGTAACTATTTAAACCAAACAATATTAGAGCAGTTTACTGGTTCAGCAACATATTCTACTTCTGCTGTGGATTGGGATGTGCAATTTTGCTTTTTACTGGTCCAAGATACCAACCTCTTGCCAAGAAAGAATGCTCCACCACTTGTACTCTTTCTATCATCAATGTTTCCTGCCCAATCAACATTAGTAAACACTTTTAAGTCTAGATTGCCTCCAAATTTATACCACAAGCCATAATCTTGAGTTCCTTTCAAGTATCTCAAGATTCTTTTGATTGCCATCATATGATTTTCTTTAGGTTTTGCTAAGAATCTTGCTACTATACCAACTGCTAAGGCAATATTAGGCCTTGTATGAACTACATACTATAATTTTCCAGCCATTGATCTGTATAAGGTCTAATCTACTTCTTTTGAATCATCATCTTTGGTAAGCTTCGGTCCAGTACACATGGGGGTACCAACTGGTTTTGCATCTTCCATACCAAACTTCTTAAGTATTTCCTTGATGTATTTAGACTGAGTAATGTAGATACCGTTCTTGCTCTACTGAATTTGAAGACCAACAAAGAACTTTATTTGACCAAACATAGACATTTCAAATTCTTTGTTCATTTTCTCTAAAAATTCTTTGCACTGATCATCATTACTTGTAAACACAGTATCATCCACAAATATTTCTGCCAAAATAATTCTATTATTTGGTCCTTCCTTGATGTACAAACTACTATTATCATTAGCTCTTTTCAAAACCAATTTGAATAAGATAGTTGTGTAATCTTTCATACCATGCTCTAGAGGCTTGTTTCATACCATATTCCTTTTGTCTGGATCAATAAAACCTTCAAATTGCTCAATGTAGACTTCTTCATCAAGAATACCATTGAGAAATGTAGATTTTACATCCATCTGATATACCTTAAATCCTTTATGTGTTGCATATGCAAGTAGAGTTCTTACACCTTCTAATCTTGCAACAAGAGCAAAAGTCTCACCATAATCTATGCCCTCTTCTTGAGAATATCCTTTACACACCAATCTAGCTTTGTTTCTTGATACTTGACCATCTTCATTCAACTTATTCCTGAATACCCATTTTGTTCCAATTATATTTTTATCTTTAGGCCTAGGTACAAGAGTCCATGTTTTTTTCTTCTCTATTTGTTTTATTTCTTCATTCATAGCCTCAATCCAACTTTCATTTTCCAATGCATCTTTGACATTTCTACGTCCAAAATCAGCAAGTAAACATGTACCTTTTAGTTTACTTCTTGTCATAGTACCTTCTGATTTGTTTCCAATAATCTGATCTGGTGTATGATGCCTCCTAACATACTTGGCCAATATAGGTTCCTTGCCTCTTGAATGAGTTGCATTGTCATCTTCTTGAATTTCATCTTCAAGTTCTCGTTGCTCAAGTTTGGTAGATATTGGCTCGATAGCTTCAGACTGAGACTCGGGTCCTTGTGACTCAGTTTGAACTTCTTCTTGTGACTCAGTTACTATACTGGGCTCAGTAGATGTAGTCTCCTTATTGACAGATGTGTCTGGTAATGTATCAGGTTCAATGTAAACAAATCTCTTGTAATCCTCTAGTTCCTTTTTGCTTTCTTCTTCGGTCTTTTCTACAAACTCATCAACTTTCACATGTGCACTTTCTATGATTTTGTGAGTAGACAAATTCAAACATATATATGCCTTAATCTTGAAAGAATATCCCAAGAATATTCCTTCATCACTTTTCACATCAAATTTTCCTTTTCTAGATTCTTTTAAGATGTAGAACTTACTACCAAATACTTTTAGGTAACATACATTGGGTATATAGCCATACCATAACTCATAAGGAGTTTTCAATGTGTCTTTCTTCAACCGTACTTGGTTTAAGGTATGAACTGCAGTGTTGATAGCTTCCTTCCAGTATTTCATAGCAATGTTCTTTTCAATCATTAGAGTCCTTGCACAATTCATGATAGATCTATTCCTCCTTTCAGCTATTCCATTCTGCTCGGGAGTTCTTGGGGCTGATAACTATCTTTTGATTCCTCTTTCAATGCAAAAATTATTGAATTCATGGGAGATAAATTCACCACCTCTGTCTGATCTCAAGCACTTCATTCTTTTCCCTATTTCCTTTTCTAGTCTTGCCAAATACCATTTGAATTTCTCAAATGCTTCTGACTTTTCTCTTAGATACATAATAGTCATCATTCTAGAGTAGTCATCAACAAAGAGAATAAAGAATTTTTCTCCAGTATAGCTCTCAATTTCAATAGGTCCACATAAATCAGTATGCACAATTTCTAAAATATCTTCAGACTGATAGTTTTTACTTTTAAAGCTAGTCTTTCCCATTTTACCAATCTGACAATTCTTGCATAGACCAACATCAGGTTTCTTCAAAGTAGGAATGCCTCTTACTTTCTTGAATTTTCTTATTTTCACCATGTTATCAAAATTTACATGACATAACCTTTTGTACCATAACCAACTTTCTTCAATTTGAGCAATAAAACATGAGCATTCACCAAGATCAAGATAAAACAAGTTACCTTTGGTTTGTTTGCCTGATCCAATCAGTTTTCCCTTGTCATCTAGCAGTCTTGCTTTGCCATGCATGAATTCAACTTTGAATCCAATGTTGATTAGCTATGCTACACTTAGAAGATTATGCTTTAGTCCTTCAACCCAATATGCATTATCACATATAAGTTCTTTGTTTAATGAGATTTGTCCTCTTCCTTTTATGCAACAAGGTTCATTGTTTCCAAACCTTACATTACCACCATCATAGTCTTTATCATGTTCAAACTTTGTTCTGTCACCAATCATATGATGTGAACATCCACTATCTATGATCCATGTATCATTTTTGCTTACATGAGAGATAAGTGCCATCTTATCTTCATCATCATCAAATTCATCTTTTACAACAATGTAGACAATTTCATCTTCACTATTATTAGAATCCTTAGCCATAAAACATGTTTTCTAACCTTTATCCTTGAATGATTTGAAATTCTTCCTACCATTGTACTTGTGACCTTTCTTCTCATCCTTTCTTTTCTTGTTTGGGCACCTAGCTGCAATATGACCAATTTCTTCACATGAAAAATAGATTAAGGGAGTTTTACCTTTGTATTTACCTCTCCCTCTAGTATATTTCTTTGCAAGTAATGCTTCAATAACTTCAAGATCACTATCAGAACTTTCCTCTGATTCTTCTTCACTCTCTAACTAGATGTCCTTTATTTTCTTGCCCTTCTTAAGTGAAAGTTTGGCCTCAAATGCTGATTCAATATTTTTGGAAGTTGGAACATAATTGTCATAGTTATCCAACTCAAAGGCTGTCAATCTTCCCACTAAGGCATCCAAAGTTATATTGTGATTTTCTTCACATCTTCTTTCTTGAATAGCAAATACTCTTATTGCATAGATAGGAAGTGATGTTCTGAGAACCTTACTTATAATAGTTTCATCATCAATTTTTCCTCCAGAGGCTCTAATTGCACCAACACTTGCCTTGATCCTTTCAACATATTTTGCAATGTTTTCATCTTCTCTCATTTTCATCTGATCAAATTATCCTCTTAGGCTTTCTGCTTTGGCTCTCTTCACATTGTCATCACCACCATAAATTTTCTTTAGCTTGTTCCACATTGCATAAGTAGTTGTGCAGTCTTTGATCTCATCAAATTCTTCATAGCTAAGAGTTGATGCAATGTCTATCATCATGGTGTTATGGTTATTTTTCTCTGCAATGTCTTCAACAGATAATGTGCCAGTAGGAGTTGTATATTCTCCAAAAAAGATATTTGCATCTTGAATCACCAATGGAAGCCAAATGAAGTCTCATGAGTCCTTGCCATGCTGAAAAGTTATCTCTGTTAAGCCTTGGAATTTCTCTGTTGTAAGACATCCTGATCTTTAGCTTAGGTCCTTGAAAACCTTCCTGCAAGCACCAAATGCTCTGATACCAATTGTTGGAAATATAGATGGAGTAACTGAGAGGGGGGGGTGAATTAGTTAACCACAAAATTATTACCACAGATCCCTTAGATGTCTTATTAATTCATTTACTACTATCACTCAGTAAAAATATAGAGAAATGCTAAAACTCAGTTATTGTAGTGAGTATTAATTATAACTGTTCTTAAGTATTCATCATTGATTAACATGCATGTATAAAGAAAATAACATGAACACAAGAGAAACTAGATTTAACGTGGAAACCCAATATGGGAAAAACCACCAATGTAACTAGTTACTATTTTTCACTCTTCTGAAGTGAGCCTTGTTAGAAGCCAACCCGGTTAAAGGTTACAAAACACACTGTTGGGTGTGACCTTGTTAGAGGATTTAATCACCTTGTTAGGAGTGGCCTTGTAAGAGGTCTTTGAAACAATTCAATAGAACTATCACCTTGTTAGAGGATTTACAAAATGGATGTTAAACCAACTCTATTAATAGATTTTGAAATCACTTCTACAATGGTAAGAAAGTAACAATGAAGTCACCTGAATAAGATGCAACTGAATTGCTGATTACAGATCTCTGTTCTGCTTCACTAAATCCTTCCTGATCAAATATATCTTTGATGCTCCTCAAGGATATCTAACCATCCTTCAAAATGATTTTCACATTATTCTTTTCCTTCACTTTGAATTCACCACTTGACCTTCTATATATACCATTCAGATTGTCCATATAGATTGTTAAGTTGACAGTAATAATTATTACAAACATTAACACTCATTACAATAGTCAGCATGAATAAACAAACTTTATTCCTAAAATTAACAAAATTCTTTATTGAGCTGACCTTTCTTGATAAACACTGATCCAAAAAAATTCCTTTGGTGACTGAGAGATCTTGGTAATCACAAAAAATATCCTTGCTAACCGACTGAGCTTGGTAGACACTGGGAACTGCTTTGTTGACCGACTAAGCTCGGTAATCACTGGGAACTACTTTGCTGACCGACTGAGCATGATAATTGATATGACATTTGTGTGACATCAAAGACAACACACAATTAATCCAACAATCTCCTTCAAACAATTGTATCCAACATATTTATGCCCTTTGGGCTTACCAATGCACCTAGTACATTCATGAGATTAATGAATGAGGACCTAAAAGATTACATAGGTAGGTTTATGGTGGTGTCCTTAGATGATATCCTCATCTTGACTAAGACCAAGGAAGAAAATATGCAGCACCTAGAAGTTGTCTTGAGAAGGTTGCATGAAGAGAAACTAGCCATCAATCTAGAAAAAGAGTGAATTCCTAAAGAAAGAACTAGTCTACCTAGGCTTTGTTGTGTCTCAAGGTGACCTTAAGATGGATCCAATTAAATTTGAAGCCATTATAAGTTGGAACACTCATAAAATAGGGATAGAAGTGAGAAGTTTCCATGAGTTAGCTTAGTTCTATAGGAAGTTCATAAGGGGCTTTAGTGAGATATGTGCACCCTTGCTAGACACCATTAAAGGAGTTAAAACCAAGTTCTTATGGACCAAGGAAGCTCAAGAATGTTTTGAAAAACTAAAACAAAGAGTGGAAACTCATCCATTCTAGTCCTACCAATCTTTTATAATCCATTTATACTAGTGGAATGTGATGCAAGAAACATAGTAGTGGGAGTAGTCCTTAATCACAAAGGGAGACTGATTGCATTTTTTAGTGAGAGATTGAATGAGGCTAAGTCAAGGTACTCTTCATATGATTTGGAGCTCTATGGATTGGTACAAGAACTAAAGAAATGGAGGCACTACCTATTTCCCAGTGAGTTTATGGTCTTTACAGATAACCAAGCACTAAGTTATATTAATACACAAGAAAAGATAAGTCATAGGCACATCAAGTGGATGGAGTTTCTCCAAGCCTAGACCTTCATTATTAAGCATAAAAAGGGTCTAAAAAATAAGGTATATGATGCACTTACTTGAAGGTTTCTGATTATCCAAGAAATCTAGCTTCAAAGCATTTGTCTAGAGGGTTTTAAGGAACTCTACAAAGAGGATGAAGATTTCTCTAAGGCATATAAGGTATGTGATAAATTTGAGAACCACTTTCATAGTGAGTTTGTTGACTACACTTTACAAAGTGGCTTGTTATTTAAGGGTAATCAATTATGTGTACCGAAGGGATCAATGAGGGAGAATCTTATACAAGAAAAACATAATGAGAGCCTTAGTGGATACTTTGGTTTGAATAAGACATTGGACCTAGTGAAAAAAATTTATTATTTGCCCAAGATGCCAAGAGATGTTAGGAGGTATGTAGAGAAATGCATTATTTTCCAAAAATATAAGGTAACATCTTCCAATGCAAGGTTATATCAACCTTTACCATTTCCAAATAGGCCATGGGAGTGTCTTAGTATAAATTTTATAGTAGGCTTACCAAAGACAACTACTAGTTTTGATAGTATCTTTATGGTGGTTGATAAGTTTTGTAAGATGAGTCACTTTATATCATGAAAAACCACACATGATGCCAGCTATATTGCACACATTTTCTTCAAAGACATGGTAAGGATTCATGGCCTACCAATCAATATTGTGTCAGATATGGATGTGAAGTTTATGGGACACTTTTCGAAGCACCTATGAAAGAAACTAGGCACAAATATTGAATCTGGTTCATCTTATAATCCACAAATAGATGGCCAAATAGAGGTGATAAATAGAGTGTTAGGAAACCTCTTGATATGTCTTACGAAAGAATATGGACAAGTGTCAGACCAGGTGCTACCACAAGCTGAGTTTTTTTTAAATGACAACATGAATAGGTCAACTGGAAAGAGCCCATTTAAAGTGGTATATGGCATGCACCCAAGAGGTGTGTGTGAACTTACAGAATTACAAAATCAAGGAGGAGTTAGTGTTCATGCAGATGACTTTTCTCAATCTATGCAAGAAGTTCATGAGTAGGTGAAAAGGACATTGCTGGAAACCAACCAAAAGTTGAAGACTAGAGTAGATAAGAGAAGAAAAGAATTACAGTTTGAAGTAGGAGATTGGTTGATGGAAAATCTCAATAAGGATAGACTTTAAAAAGGAATACCCAGGAAGATACAAATGAGAAGGGTTGGACCATGTAAAGTGCTAGCCAAGTATGGCTCCAATGCATACAAGATAAGCCTACCAAAGGAACTGGCCATATCTCTATTTTTTAATGTCCAAGATCTGGTTTGATATAAAGGACCCGATGTCAAAGAGGAGGAACACAGTCTAGATGTTTATACTAATGTAAAGGACCTCCACTTACCAGTCCCTAAGAAGCCTCAAGATGAGAAAATCCTAGACTTAAGAGTGAAGAAACAATCAAGGCATGGTGTTGATGAACTACAACTAATTGAATACCTGAATGACTTGAAGATCAGTGATTAGAGATCACTAAGTTACTCAAATGATATGTAAGATAATTAAATTAGTCATTATATTGTCATTGATGTCAACTACTTTTGACAGTACTTATCATGTTAGTTACAAACATCTGTAAAAAGAGAGAAAACATGAAGAACTAAGATATCTACATGGAGAAAGATGGATATGACAAATGAGGATAAGGAATACTTTGGGTAAATTATTGATGAGTCTATGATCTCATATTGTTGACTTGATTATGTTGCATTAATCTATTATGAAGAAGTAAGCAAAATGTACAAGACAATGTGGTCAATAAATGAAGACTTCAGTATACATCGAGCCAGTGTTGTGTATACTAAGTGACAGTATTAATCAAGCTTGTATTCACTGACGCATTTCTTTGTTAACCGAGTATGGATGAAAGTATTAAATTCTTAGTTTAGCTGATAGAAAATGATGAGCTAGAAATTGTTTTGATTTTGAGATTGAGGATAAAGTTTGTTATGAGATCCATGTCTAAAAAAATTTAGAGAAGATCTAAAGGATGGAATTGAAATGTGTTATTGATAGAACTGCCAAGGAAGGTTTAAGAGGCACAATAAATGAAGAAGAATAAGTGGAAAAATCATATGTTTCATATAAAAAAAATTTATCTGTCCATATAAGAGATATGAGTTTCTTTATTGAAACATGCCGAAAGAAACAAGACTGTTTAGATTTCACATAAATATAGTTTCATGCATGCTTGATCAAACTGGTTGAAGGAGAACCAAACTGTAGTACACTACCGAGCGTCAAAGAGCTATTACTCAGTGAAAGTAAGTTGAGGAAGTGAATTGAAATATTGATGAGAGGATTTGTATGGACTTAGAATAGATTAGAACATCTAAAAATTGAGTTGTATTGTAATTAGATCAACTACTGTTTTAGTTTAACCATTGATACAAAAAATCTCCTAACTGAGTGGACTTAACCGTCTGATGTTATGCCCCTATCTCATTCAAGGAATGTACATTTTTATCTTATTCACCCCATAGTGAATGATGGTTGAAAGATAACTATTAGTCTTAAATCCTCTAACAAGGTCACATCTAACAGTGTGTTTGTAACCTTTAACAGGGTTGGCTCTTCACCGAGCTCACTTCAAAAGAGTGAAAATTATTTTGGGTTACCAATCCGGGGTGGTTTCTCCCTTAGCAAGGTTTCCATGTTAAATGATTGTGTTATGTATTTTTGTGATGATTGTTTTATTGTCATACTTTACATACTACATATTTGATTTGGTTGATAATCACAGTAAGTTAATTAACTGGTAATTGGTAAAAGGCACAGACAGTTTAATAGTTTATGTTACCAAGCTGTAGAATTTATTGAATTTTTTTTTAGAGTTACATCTTTTTATTTGTGATTGTGGGATTACTGATCTAACTGATTTATCCCCCCCTCTCAGTTATTCTATCAATTGGTATCAGAGCTAACTGGTTTCTTTGACATAAGTTTTAAGGACTTAAGCAGAAAGATTACAAGATGTATAAAAGGGAAGTTTCGAAGCTCAAGAAGGACAAATTTAGTACATGGAAAAGTCAGATGAAACTTTGTCTATCTGGAATTTGAGATTCTGCTATACCCTTATTGGAAAATGGCTATTTACAACCCCTTGGTCCTTTCACTCTTGATCAGTTAAGAGACCAACATGAGCACAACATCAATATGATAGAGATAGCTATTGCTCTTACTGAAATTGATTTTCAAGACATCAAGGACTGCACTACTTCAAAGGAAATATGGGAGAAAATTTCCCTAGTACATGGTGGTGATGCAAATGTGATGAGAGCTAGAGCTAAAACCTTGAGAAGAAAATTTGATGATATGAAAACTAAGGAAGGAGAAAACATAGTATAGTAATCAAACTGAATTAAAGAGGTTGTCAATGTTATTCGTGGAGCTAGTGGTATCATTGAGGAGAATAGTATGGTAAGTAAAATTTTGAGAACACTTTTGCCTATCTATGCAATCAAAATATCTGCAATTCATGAAATGAGGTTTGCACCTAATAGCACACTTACTGTTGATAGTATGATTGGAAACTTAACCACTTTCGAGGTGAAGAATTATGATAACAGTGTTATACCAACTATTGAGTCTACTTTTATGTCTTCTCTTAAGATTGGTAAATCTAGTAAGCACAATATAAAGAATGAAAGTGATAGGAATACTGATGATCAGCTTGATCAACTAGAAGCTCTTATGGCCTAGAGACTGCCTAAAGGTAAAGGTAGATATAAGGGAAAATTACCTTTAGCTTGTTCTAATTGCAAAGAAGTTGGTCATATTGTTGCTAGATGCCTGAATAGGAAAGAAGATGAATGAAAAAGACAAATCTAGAAGTGGAAGCTATGGTTGAAGGAGCAATAGAGATAACTAGCAGTACAATAGAGACAACTAAGATCATAAAGATAAAGGTAAAAAGGTATGTTACATTGCTGAAGAGGATGACAACGACACAGATGATGACGTTGACGTGGTGTTTGTTGCAATGAAAGATGATTCAGAGGAATAGGAAAGGTATGTAGAAACAACACACATTTCTAAATTTAGTAGAAATGATACTTCGATCATTGATAGTGGTTGTACAAGATAAGTTTAATCATCTTGAGCATTACAATAGAGGATTAGTAAAAATGGGTAATGACACACCTTCAATGGTTAAAGGAAAAGGATTTGTATTGATAAATAATAAAATTAGATGTGATAATTCTTATTGGGTAAAAGGACCAAATTACAATTTGCTAAGTGTAGCACAACTTAACAACTCAGGTTACCGAGTGACATTTGAAAGAAAGAAGGTAAAGATATATGATGAAAGTGGAAAGCTTTTCAGAACATGAGGACAATCAAGAGGTAACTTATTTTATCTTGACAATGTTGAGACTTGTTTACTGGTGAAAAATGAGGATGCACGGTTGTGGCATAAAAGGTTATGTCATGTAAATTTTGATAATATGATTAACATCAGTAGAAAAAGACAAGTTAGAGGATTTCCTAGCCTAGCTAAACCTAATCTTGTTATGTGTCATCAATGTCAAAAAGGGAAGATAACAAAATCTAGTTTTAAAAGTAAAGACTATTCAACAAAAAGAATCTCATAGTTAGTTCACACTGACCTATGTGGTCCCATGAGAAATCAGAGCTACTATCATGATAGATAATTTATTCTATTTGTTGATGCTTATACTAGATTGATGACTATGATGTTTTTAAAGGAGAAATCTAAGGCATTTAAAATGTTTAAATGGTACAAGGCTAAAGTAGAAAAAGAAACCAAAAAAGAACTGAAATGCTTGAGGTCTGATAGTGGTGGTGAATTTATTTCTGATGAATTCACTAATTATTATAATGAGCATGGAATCAATAGATAGGTTTCTGCACCTAGAACAATGCAGCAAAATGGGATTGTTGAAAGGAGAAATAGATCCATTGTTGATTGTGCTAGAACACTGATGATAGAAAAGAATGTTGCATGAGTATACTAGAGAGAGGTAGTTAGCACAACTATATATGTCCTAAACTGAGTTCAACTAAAGAAGGATACAAATAAGACACCCTACAAGTTATGGTTTGGATACACACCAAGTGTAAGTTACTTCCTAATTTTTGGAAGCAAATGTTTTATTCTGAAAGATGATAGGAATGGGAAATTTGACTATAAAGGTGATGAGGTAATATTCCTTGGATATTATAATAAAATTAAAGCTTACAAGTGTTTGAATAAGGTTAATAATTAGATGATTTAAAGTGCTAATGTTAGAGTTGACGAATTTTTTGATAAAAATGATGAACAAAGCATTAAGGAGCTAGAAGAATATGGTAGATTTGTTTATGTTGAACATCTAGAGTACCTACTGAAGCCATAGGCTGAGTTGACTGAGCATCAGGACAATAACACTAAGGATTAGGAAGAAGCTATCGAGCAAGGAAATGAACCTAAACAGAATGAGGAACAAAGAAGAGATCAAGTGCTAGCAAGATTTTTCAGAAGAAATCATCATGAGATCTTGAGAATCAAATAATTGGAGATAAAAAGGAAGGCATGATGAAAAGAAGTAAGTTAAGACAAAATGTATGCTTAGGTTGTGAGTTTGAGCCTAAGAATGTTAAGTTTGCACTTGAGAATGTTGAATGGATCAATGCTATGAATGAAGAGATTGAAAAAATTGAGAAAAATAAGACATGGACTTTATTACCTAGGCTGAAAGATAAAAATGTTATTGGTGCTAAATGGAATTTTAGAAATAAGCTGAATGAGAATGGAGAGGTTACAAGGAATAAATCTAGACTTGTTTGCAAGGGATATGCACAAGAAGAAGGTATTGATTATGGTGAAAATTTTGCACCTATTGCTACAATAGAAGGAGTCCACATGTTACTTGCATATCCTACACATAATAAATTTAAGGTATATCAAATGGATGTTAAGTCATCTTTTCTGAATGGAATACTAGAAGAGGAGGTCTACATAGAACAACCAAAAAGATTTGTTGATTCGAATCAGAAAGACATGGTATGTAGACTGCATAAAGATTTATATGTATTGAAGCAGGCACTGGGAGCATGGTATGAAAGGTTACATACTTATCTTTTAAGTATTGGTTTTGTAAGAACTAGTGAAAACAAAAATTAGTACATGAAAGAAGGATCTGATGATACTATTTTTATTACTAAAATATTTGTGGATGATATAATCTTTGGAGGAAAAGATCATATTTGTAAATCTTTTACCAATGAGCTAAAAAAGGAATTTGAAATGTCAATGTTTGGAGAGATTAAATTCTTTCTAGGCTTGCAAGTTATTCAGTAGAATGATGGAATTTTCATCACACAATCAAAGTACATTAAGGAAGTATTGAGAACATTTGGCATGGAAGATGCTAAACCAATAGGAACACCAATGGTTACAAGTTGTAAATTGACAAAAGATGATGAATCTACTGAGGTAAATCAAACCTTGTACCAATCTATGATTGGTAAACTGATGTATGTAGTACATAGTATGCCTGATATTGCACATGCAATGGGGATTGTGGCTAGATTTTTTTCCAATCCAAAGGATTCACATATGGTTGTAGTGAAAAGAATCTTGAGATACCTAAACAAAACAAAGGATTATGGTTTATGGTATCCTAAAGAAGGAAAATTTGAACTAAGAGTTTACATTGACACAGAATGGGCTAGAAATATAGATGGTAGAAAGAGCACAACCAGAGAAGCATTTTTGTTTTGGTGAAAGACTTGTGACTTGGACAAGTAAGAAACAACCTTGTATTTCTCAATCTACTATTGAACTAGAGTATGTTGTTGCTACTAAAAACTGTTCAAATATTGCTTATATCAAACAAGTGTTGGCAGGGATGAATGAGGTAATTATTGAGTTGGTGATTAAATATTATGACAACACTAGTGCAATAAACATTTCTAAGAATCCTGTAATGCATTCAAAGACAAAGCATATATCAATTAAGTATTATTACTTAAGAGAACAAGTATAGGAGAAGAAAGTCAAACTGGAATATGTTACATCAAAGGAGAAACTTACTGGTATTTTTACCAAGCCTCTACCGAAGGACACTTTTGAATACTTGAGGACTAGACTTGGGGTTTGTCCCCTATCTACCAGTCACTAATGTGATCTGGATGTTGCATCAGCCTATTCTTCTCATAAGATCATTCATGTTGATGCAACATAGCTCACACTTTGGATTATGTCTAAGGTTGTGAAAGATTTATGGAGCCATAATTTAAAGAATTTTTATGAGTATACAAAGATACATTGTCTGCATCGAACATTAGAGAGTTACTTGGCTATTACAGAGCTATATGTTTTATGTTTTTCTATGGAATTATTGGAAAAGGGAGAGAAGGCTACAATATGAAATTAGATTAGAGAGGAATCAAAAAAAGGGGGAGTTTGAATATATGTTGCTGAGAACAAGTCCTTGTGGATGTAGGGAGAGCTTGCATGTAAATTTTTGTTATGTAACGTAGTGATTAAACATATTAAATATCAAGCTAGGGAGAGCTTACCGAGCTACAACATTTAACTACATAGTTGTGGAATACATGTTTCATATGTGTATGGCTTATTTCATATTGCTTGTGTTTCTATCAATGCCAAAGGGAGAGATTGATGAACTACAACTGATTGAATACCTAAATGACTTGAAGATTAGTGATTAGAGATCACTGAGTTACTAAAATGATATGTAAGATAATTAAATTAGTCATTATGTTGTCATTGATGTCAACTAGTTTTGCCAGTACTTATCATGTTAGTTACAAATATCTAAACATTTGTAAAAAGAGAGAAAATATGAAGAACTAAGATATCTACATGGAGAAAGATGGATATGATAGATGAGGATAGGGAATACTTTGGGTAACTTATTGATGAGTCTATGATCTCATATTGTTGACTTCATTATATTGCATTAATCTATTATGAAGAAGGAAGAAAAATGTACAAGACAATGTGGCTGGTAAATGAAGATTTAGTATACACCAAGCCAATGTTGTGTATACCGAGTGATCGTATTAACCGAGATTGTATTCATCGACACATTTATTTGTTAATCGAGTATGGATGAAGGTATTAAATGCTTAGTTTAGTTGACAGAAAATGATGAACTAGAAATTGTTATGATTTCGAGATTGAGGATAAAGTTTTTTATGAGATCCACAACTGACAAAATTCAGAGAAGATCTAAAGGATGGAATTGAAACATGTTATTGGCACAACTATTGAGGAAGGTTTAAGAGGCAAAATCAATGAAGAAGAATAAGTAGAAAAATTAGATAGTTGATATTAAAATGGTTTATATGTCTATATAAGAGATATGAGTTTATTTGTTGAAATATGCTAGAAGAAAGAAGAATGGAGAGATTTTGTGTCAATATAGTTTCATGCATACCTGATCAGACTAGTTGAAGGAGAACTAAATTATAGTACACTATCGAGTGTCAGAGAGCTATTACCAAGTGAAAGTAAGTTGAGTAAGTGAATTCAAATATTGATGAGAGGATTTGTATGGGCTTAGAATATATCTAAACATCTAAAAATTAAGCTATATTGTAATTAGACCAAGTACTATTTCAGTTTAACCCTTGATATAGAAAATCTCCTAGCCAAGTGGACTTAACCATCTTATGTTATGCTTCTATTTCATTCAAGGAATGTACATTGTTATCTTATTGACCCCATAGTGAATTCTTGTTGAAAGATAACTATTAGTCTTAAATCCTCTAACAAGGTCACACCAAATAGTTTTTTTGTAACCTTTAAGAAGGTTGGATCTTCACCAAACTCACTTTAGAAGAGTGAAAATTATTTTGGGTTACCAGTCCTAGGTGGGTTTTCCCTTAGTAGGGTTTCCAAATTAAATCATTGTGTTATGTGTTTTTGTGATGATTGTTTTATTGTCATACTTTACATACTACATTTTTTATTTTGTAAGTAATCACAGTAAGTTAATTAATTGGTAATCAGTAAAAGGCATGGACAGTTTAATAGTTTATGTTACTGAGTTGCAAAATTTATTGAATTATTTTGAGAGTTACATCTTTTTATTTGGGACTATGGGATAACTGATCTAACTCATTCAAGCCCCCTCTTAGTTATTCTAATAGGTCTCTACATAGAAAACCTTATAAAATGGAAGTCCCTACTTGAATCAAAAGCTACATGGATAGAAGAAAATAGCTTCAAGAAGATGGGTATAGATCTGCAACTCTTATCCCCTAATGGCACTTAGTTTCTTGTTGCAAGGGGAGAATGGTGCAGGAGCACCTAGGGTCTTTGGCTATCCTACCTTACTATTCTTGGCTTTTAGTGACCTTATCCAAGTTACTATCTAATAAGGACTATGAAGATTCCCTATTGTGTGTGTGGGCAGATCAACTAGTCCTAGGAAGGCTGGTAGAACTCCTAACAATGGCTCTTTTAGACTTGTGAATTCTTAGGATGTTTAGTCTAATTGCCAATCTATCAAGCCACTCAGTCAAAGACTAGGTTGACTATATCAAATGTAGAAGTAACATGATAAAATTTTATTAGTTGTGTTAGATAAATCTTTGAGGTCATTTAAGGCTCATTGAAATGACTTAGACAAAGTTGTCAGCAAAAATATAAAAGTTGTCATGACAATATTATGTCAAATAGCTTTTTGAAGACTAGAGGTAGTTAGGGGTCTTCCTAACAAGTTATCTTGGTTCCCCTATACTACTTAAGGGATTTTCTGACAAAAAATCAAGGTTGGCATGGTTTCTAGGTTTTTTTTTTCTAGTAAATCATTCACTGCTATGCTCTGCAAGACTGTGTCAGTGCTTAAAGTTTGGTTGTTCCTAATCTATGGATTATAATAGAGCCTAAATTTGCATGGATTAAATTTCCATTTTATTTAAGTTCTTTTGTGTATTTTTTTTTGATAGTCAGGTTGTTTCTTTTGCTTGTTTTTAAATTTCTCCTCTGTGACTAGTTTACTTGTTCATCCAGAGTTGGGGGAATTAAAATGACTCTAGCATGAGATTACTTGGAGGGAAATATATGACCCTTTGGTAAATCTTATATTATTGTATATACATTTTAAATATGGACTTTCTTGTGTAGATTTATAGGGGGACTATTTTTTGGATCAAGCCCTTGGCGAGATAGTGGATTCTCGGCTAGAAGAGCTTGACAGTGATCACCAAACGATAGAAGGATCGGGGATTGGAAAGATCAATCCAAGACAAGAAAAGTAAAGGATATATATCAAATACTCAATCCTAAGAAGGAGAGACTATGAACAATCTGATAGAGGGCATAAATACCAATTCTTCACTGTGAGCCAGAACAAGCCAATTAGGCCTAGAAAGTAGGCATGGATATAGGAAGTAATGTATGATTCCTTTGTTAGAATAACTGAGAGTGGGGTGAATCAGTTATCCATAGTCCCAATCACAAAATGTATAACCAAAAACAAATTACTAAAACTTTTGAATCATGGTAACATAAAATAGTACTCTGTCTATGTATTTACTGATTGCCAGTTAAAACATCTAATGATTAGCGATCAAATCATATATGCAATATGTAAAGTATGACAAAAAATAATCATCACAGTCAACACAAAACAAAAGAGATTTAATGTGCAAACCCTATTAAGGGAAAAACCACTTGGGACCAGTAGCCCAAAAATATTCACTCTTCTAAAGTGAGGTCGGTGAAGACGCAACCCTGTTAAAGGTTACAAACACACTATTAGGTGTGACCTTGTTAGAGGATTTTAGACCAACCATTATTGTCCAACCAACATTCACTATGGGGTTGACATGATAACAAATGTACACTCTATGAATGACATTACAAGACTTTCCAAGTCCACTCTGTTAATAGATTTGTTTGTTTACAATGGTTCAACTCTAACAAAAATTTGATCTAAATACAACACAACTTCAATTGTGAATTATCAAATCCATTCTTAAGCTCATTAAAAATCCTCTAATCAATGTATCTATTATGTTTTCCATTAACTTATTGTCGCTTGGTTATAGCTTCTTGATGTTGGGTTAACTCTGCATTTTGGTTCTCCTTGACCAGTTTGATCAAGCTTGCATGAAACTTATTCATTTGAAATCTCTATAGTTTCCTTCTTTCAGCATTCATTTCATTATGAAAATCTATTCTCTTAAATAGACATGTAAATAGATTTAATTCTATCCATCAGATTTTTTCGCTTAATCTCCTTTGTTGATTTTGCCACTTTAACCTTCCTCGGCTGATGTGTTAATAAAACATTTTAGTTTCATCCTTTAGATCTTCCTTGAATTATGCTAGTTGTGGATCTTCATAACAATAATTATCCATTGCTTTAATTTTGAGGCTCTTTCTAGCTCATCAATCTTTATCCGCTAAAATAATCATTTAGTTCTTTTCTTCTTCTCGGTTAAGAAAGAAATGCATTAGTGAACACAAGCTCGGCTAATACTATTGTTGGTATACACTAAACTCCATTGGTGTATACTAAAATGCTTCTTTAACCAACCACACTGCTTTGTGAATTTTTCTATTTTCTTTCATCATAGATGAATGCAACATAATCAAGTCAATAACATAATGTCATAGACTCATTCATAAGTTACTCAGTATATTCCTTATTCTCATATGACATGTTCATCTTCCTCCATGTAGATATATATGTTCTTACATTGCTAGGAATGAATGCTAAACTATTTAGCACCCATTTTGTAGCAGTTGTTGTTCGATTCATGACTATGATTGTCATTGATGTCAACACAGTGTTTTACCAAAGACTTGCAGAGAAGCAGATAGTGTTTTGATTAGCGCATGTGGTATATTATAGTTGGAGCTATATGACATTGAGGATATACTCTTTTATATGTTATATGTCTATGGTTAAGAGTGCAGTCAATAATTATTTTATTCATGAAAGTTATGAGCATTTTGGTGGAAGCAGTATTCAGGCAGTGTTCCTGAGTAGCGGTTTTTGGAAATCAAATGATATCTCCTAATCATGATGGAATCTAGCTTTGCACAGTTAAAGGGAAGTTAGAGACAAATTGATAGTGATGTGGATGACAGAACAAACTTTGAAGTCACACAAGTGGAGATTTATTATATTTGGAAGCTAACAATTTTATGTAATTTTGGTGTAGTGTGAGGCCAACTCATTTGTAATTATTTGAGTGTATTATAAAGGAAGGAATGTTTTTCCTTGTTGTGGAGGAGAGTGATGTGATATGTGGTAAGAGTGTGGCATGAGAGTGGTTGATTATGAAGTTGTGAAAGTGAAATTGTGAAGGAAGACATGCTAAGTTCAAAGATCTAAAATTGAGATGTGATGTAGTAGTGAGTGTGGTTTGGCACAGTTAAAGAAGAGGTAACATATTATTCTATTGAATAATGTAAAGATTAATTGGATAGTGAGTTTTTTTATCTTAATCTGAAGCTGTTTGGGTAGTGGGTCCTTCTGTCTTCCATAACTCTTAACAGGGTTAGAATCTTTTAACAAGGATTCAAAATCTCCTAATAGGGATTTATATGTACTGAATGTATTTCATAAGATGCCTAAAAAATTCCATCCTTTCACAAGTAATATTCATATTAGTGCATCTTTTGTGGGCATCATTCCCACCGGGGTTTAATCTTTGATCAAGAGGTTCCCTAGTCAACATATCTTGTGTTATTGTGTAATTGTGTATGAATATCTTTCTATGGTTGGTAATTATATTACTTATATGGTTTAATACCATTGAAGATGGTAAAATTTATAATTATCTAATAACTAATTCACCCCACCCCCCTCTCAGTTATCTTGGTGGAATTTACTTTCTAACAATTGGTATCAAAGTGGCAGGTCCTTGAAAGAGAAGTTTAACAACTTAAGGAGATCCATGGTGAATTTCAGGAAAGAAAGCCCTAAGTTTGATGGAGTAAATTTCGATAGTTGGAAAGAAAAGATGAAGACATGTCTACTATGTTTAGGACCAGGTTATTAGTTGACTATAAAGAATGATAAGACTATCATTGAAGAAGATGATCTTGAGACATGCTCTAATGATGAGAGAGATCTATTCATGTGTAACATACTTGCAAGAGAAGTAATTTTGATAGCACTTCAAGAGAATGAATATAGTCAGCTAAAATGTTTGAAAAAGTCTCATGAAATTTGGAAAGCCTTGCACTCTACTTTTGAAGGTGATGAACATGCAAAAAGAGTTAGATTACATAATTGGATATGTGCATTTGAAGATATAAGAATGTTGGAAGATGAATCTTTTAGAAGCTATATTGGTAGAATGTTAGAAATTGTTGCAGGGATAAAATCTTGTGGAGAAACAAAGACAAAGAATGAAGTGATATGGAAAATTCTGAGGACATTGACTCCTATATTTAAGCAGACAACACAAATAATTGAACAAGTTATACTTTGTACTATGAAATTTACAAGAGAGACTCTTCTTAGAAGATTGGAAGCAGTAGAGATGAACCTATTGTTATCAGGAGACTTACCTAGAATGGAGATAGCATTCAGTGCTCTTAGTGTTCACCCTACACTATCAAGAAGCATTAGTGTGAGTGGAGATTATGCTGGTAGTAGTAGATCTAGAAATGAAGAAGACAAGAAGATTGAAGAAGGTATTTCCTTGCTTGTGAAAAGAGAACCAGACAGTAATAAAATTTTTAAATGTTGGACTTGTCAAGAATATGGTCAGTTTGCATCTAAATGTCCTAAGAGAGTTAAGAAGTACATAAATAATTTCAATCCTAGAAGATCTAAGGAATGTTATTATGCTAACGATGAAGACCTTGAAGCTAGTATTGAAAGAACTTTAAGTGAAAGTGATACTGAGAATAATGATGAAATAGGATTTGTATCAATTAAAGAAGAAAATTCTGAAACTAATGTTAAGGAAGAAAAAACCTTAGTTTCCCAAGTTGAAAAGAAAGTTGATTGCATTATAGATAGTGGTTTTTCACATCATATGACTAGAGATATGAAAAATTTCATAAAGTTTAACAATTATGATGGAGGAGTTGTTAGAGTCGGTAACAATGCACCTTGTTTGATTAAAGGTATAGGATCTATTACTCTTGATGGAAAGACTAATATTGATGATGTTTACTTTGTGGATGGATTGAAACATAATGTTTTGAGTGTTGGGTCTAGTTAGTTGATAAGGGATATCAAGTTTGGTTTACTGAGAAAACTTGTGTGATAAAGGATAAAGATGGAAATCTGATTGGAACTAGATCTAGAACTAGAGGTAAGGCATTTCAGTTGAATCCTACAGAGATGACATGTTTGTTTACTAAGATTGATCACAATTGGTTATGGCATATAAGGTTTTTTCATATAAACTTTGATAATATTGTGAAAGTGAGTACTACACTTCAGTAAGGGATTTGCCTAAAATTATGAAGCCTACTAACATGATTTGCAAAGAATGTGTGATGGCTAAGAAGAAGAGAAGTTCATTTCCTAGTAAGAAGTTCACATCAGTAGTGAAGTTGGAAATTGTTAATATAGACTTGACTGGTCCTACCAAGACTAGAGGATTCTATGGAGAAAGGTATTTTATGATTCTTGTTGATGATTTTACAAGAATGATGTGGATTACATTTCTAAAAGAAAAATTTGAAGCATTCGATAAGTTTAAGATCATTAAGAACAAAGTTGAGAATGAATCTAGAATGAAGATTAAATGTTTGAGATCTGTTAGAGGTTGTGAATTTACTTCTAGAGAGTTTAACACTTTTTGTGTAGTGAATGGTATTAAGAGATGGTTTTTAGCCCATAGAACACCTGAACAAAATGGTATTGTAGAAAGAAGATCAGTGATTGAAGCAACAAGAGCTATGTTATTTGAGAATGATTTAGTGAAGATATTTTGGAGAGAAGCAATGAATACAACAGTATATACAATGAACAAAGTACAAATTAGAGCAGACGCAGACAAGACACCTTATGAATTATGGTTTGGACATGCACCCTTAGTTAAGTATTTTAAAATTTTTGGAAGCAAATGTTATATAAAGAGAGATGATGATATTAGAAAGTTTGATCCTAGAAGTGATGAAGGTATTTTTCTTGGATATTCTTTGAAGAGAAAAGCATATAGATGTTACAATAAGAGAACTAAAACTATTGTTGAGAGCGAAAATGTTAAACTTGATGAAAAGTTCAAAATTCAGGAAAGAATGTTTGATTATGAATCTGATGAAGAAGCTTATCCTAAGCCTAACACTGAAACTACTAAATTATTCTATGAGACTAATAGTGAATTTTTCAATGAGAGTCATGCTGAAGAGACCAGAGAGGAATCTAGAGAAGAATCTATAGTTGAAGTAAGATTTGAGACTATGACACTGAATAGGAATTTATCAAGACATCATCCTATTGAACAAGTTATTGGAAGTTTGGACAGAGGATTTTTGACTCGGAATAAGGCACATTTATGTTTGATTTCTCAAATTGAACCTAAGTCTACTAGTGAAGCTTGTGAAGATGACAATTGGATTAATGCTATGAGAGAAGAACTAGATCAGATAGAAAAGAACAAGACATGGGAATTCATCCCTAGACCTAAAGACAAGAATGTAATTGGAACTAAATGGGTATTTAGAAACAAGATGAATGAACAAGGAGAAGTTGTAAGAAACAAAGCAAGATTGGTATGTAAGGGATACTCATAGGAAGAAGGAATTGACTATGAAGAAACTTTTGCACTAGTAGCAAGAATTGAAGCTGTAAGAAAGTTTTTGGCCTATGTAGCTTTTAAGAAATTCAAAGTGTATCAGATGGATGTGAAGTCAGCATTTCTGAATGGAGAATTGGAAGAAGTCTACATTGAGCAGCCTGAAGGTTTTCCTTTGACTCAAGAAGGAGACATGGTATGTAAACTAAAGAAAGCATTATATGGACTAAAGCAATAACCTAGAACTTGGTATGCAAGACTGGATAAGTATTTGTTAAAGTTGGGATTTTCTAAAGGAACAATTGATAGCAATCTGTACACAAAAGAAATTGAAAATGGTTTGTTGATTATAGTTATTTTTGTTGATGACATTATTTTTGGATGAGAAGATGAGGCTAGTGACAAATTTGTTGATGAAATGAAGACTAAATTTGAAATGAGTATGATTGGTGAGATGAAATAATTTTTGGGATTATGGATAACACAAAACAATGATGGTATCTTTGTAAGTTAGACAAAGTACTTGAATGATTTGCTAAAAAGATTTGGAATGGAGGACTGTAAACTAGTTGGAACACCTATGGTAACCAGACATAAGTTATCTAGCATAGATGAAACATCGATAGTTGAGCAAAAGAAATACAGATAGATTATTGGAGGATTGTTGTATTTGACACACACAAGATTGGATATAGCACATTTAGCTAGAATTGTAGAAAGATTTCAAGCTAAACCTAGAGAATCACATTATGTAGCAGTAAAGAGGATACTGAGATATTTAAGAGGCACAATGGACTATGGATTGTGGTATGAAAAATCTAATGATTTTACCCTATGTGCATATACAGATGTTGATTGGGGAGGCAGTGTTGATGATAAGAAAAGCACTAGTGGAGGAGCATTTTCCTTGGAGGAAGATTAGTTTCTTGGCTAAGAAAGAAGAAAAATTGTATTTCACAAAGCACAATAGAAGCAGAGTATGTAGCAACAACAAAAAATTGTAACCAGATACTTTGGATGAAGCAGATGCTGAAGGATATTGGAATTAAATTTGTTGAACCTATTGTTATACATTGTGAAAACACTAGTACAGTCAGTATGTCTAAGAATCCTGTACTACATTCTAAGACAAAACATATAGAGATCAAGTATCATGTTGTGAGAGAGAAAGTTGTTGAGAAAGAAGTCAGACTGGAGTACATAAGCACAAAGGAATAGATAGCAGACATATTTACAAAGCCTTTTCCTAAGGATACATTTGAGTTTCTGAATGGTATGCTTGGGGTTATGCCCTAGCATACTTTTTAGTAGTGACATAGTTGGTTGCATCCATCCAGTAATATATGAGCCCTATCTTTCTTCTAGATTGGATGTTGGTACTTCCTCTATAGGGGAGTATGTGTATTTGAGCTGAGTCATCAGGACTCTAGTAAAAAATTTTTATTTTTTTTTCTTAATAGTGTCTTTTGACAATGAGTTGTTCTTGACATAGTGATTAAATTTCTATCATTGATGTCAATGGGGGAGAAGTATGCATGAAAAACAATATGAGAGAATTGAACAAGATAACAAAGCAAGATTTGATTGATGAAGAGGATTTTAAGAAGCAATGTTGCAGTATTGGATTTTTGGAACATTGTATGTTTTTCATCTATGTTTCTATCAATGCCAATGGGGGAGATTGTTAGGAATGAATGCTAATGTGTTTGGCACCCATTCTATAGCATTTTTTGTTGCATAAATGACTATGATTGTCATTGATGTCAACATAGTGTTTTACCGAAGACTTGCAGAGAAGCATAAAGTGTTTTGATTAGCGCACATGGTATAATGTAGTTGGAGCTATGCAACATTGAGGATATACTCTTTGATATGTTATATGTCTATGGTTAAGAGTGTAGATGATAATTATTTTATTCTAGAAAGTTATGAGCATTTTGGTGGAAGCAGTATTCAGGCAGTGTTCCTAAGTAGCAATTTTTGGAAATTGGATGATATCTCCTAATTGGGATGGAATCTGGCTTTGCATAGTTAAAGGGAATTGGAGACACATTGATAGTGATGTGGATGATAGCAAAAACTTTGAAGTCACACGAGTGGAGATTTATTATATTTGGAAGCTGACAGTTTTATGTAATTTTGGTGTAGCATGTGGAATCTTTTATTTTGTAATTGTGTGCCAACTCATTTTTAATTATTTGAGTTTGGTATAAAGGAAGGAATGTTTTTCCTTGTTTTGGAGGAGAGTGATGTGATATGTGGAAAGAGTGTGGCATGAGAGTGGTTGATTATGAAGTTGTGAAAGTGAAATTATGAAGGAAGACATGTGAAGTTCAGAGATCTGAAATTGAGATCTGATGTAGTAGTGAGTGTAGTTTGGCATAGTCGGAGAAGAGGTAACATATTATTCTATTGAATAATGCAAAGATTATTTGGAAAGTGAGTTACCCTGAAGCTGTTTGGGCAATGGGTCCTTTTATCTTCCACAACTCTTAACAGAGTTAGAATCTTTTAAGAGGGATTCAAAATCTCCTAACATGGATTTATATGTACTAAATGTATTTCATAAGACTCCTAAAAAAGTCCATCCTTTCATAAGGAATATTCATATTAGTGCATCTTTTGTGGGCATCATTCCCACCGGGGTTTACTCTTTGATTAAGAGGTTCCCTATTCAACATATCTTGTGTTATTGTGTTATTGTGTATGAATATCTTTCTATGGTTGGTAATTATATTTCTTATATGGTTTAATGATTTTGAAGATGGTAGAAGTTATAATTATCTTATAACTGATTCACCAGCCCCCCCTCTCAGTTATCTTGGTGGACTTTACTTTTTAACATACATCTCTTTTCTTCCTTTCTAAAAATGTATGTGTATAATAACTTACAAGATAAGTATTGTCAATGTTATTTGACATCAATGACAACATATTACTAATTTAATCATCTTACATATCTAATCAACAACTTAGTGATATCAAATCATAGATCTTTAATGTATTCAATTCAGTTGTAGTTCATCAATCTCTCCCATTGGCATTGATGGAAACACAAGCAATATGAAATATGCAATATACCAAACATGTATTCTAAAACTATATGAACAAATTTTGTAGCTCGGTACAAGCTCTCCCTTAGCTTAATATGTTTAATCACTACATTACTCAACAACATTATTATTGCAGACTTTCCTCTATAGATTAGATCTTTTCAGTGCACTTTCAAATTCATATTCTATTCTTTAGTAACCAATCTTCAATACTTTCCCTATTTTGTAACTCTCTCCCTTTATCTCTGGCTTCAAATGTGTGTTTCATATTGAAATCTCTCTCCATTTCATTCATTTCATATTGGAATCTCTCTCCCTTTGACAATAATGCCAAAGAATAATAAAACCATACAGCTCTATAATAGCCATGTAACTCTATTACAGGTTCATTCTCTGTATCTCTGTATACTGATATGAAACTCTATTCTAGTTCTTCAATCTTTCACAACTCTAGACAGAAATCCAAAGTGTGAACTTTTCTTGCATCAACATGTATGATCTTCTGATAAGATTAGGTTGATGCAACCTCCAGATCACCTTAGTAATTGGAAGATAGGGGACGGACCCCTAGTCTAGTCCTCAAGTATTCATATGTATCCTTCAGTAGAGGCTTTGTAAATATGTCAGCAAGTTGTTCTTTTGATGTAACAAACTCTAGCTTCACTTGCTTCTCTTGTACTTTTTCCCTCAAATAGTGATACTTGATAGATATATGATTTGTTTTAGAGTGCATCATTGGATTCTTTGAAATATTAATTGCACTAGTGTTGTCACAATATATGATCACCAGCTCAGTGATCACCTCATTCATTCCTTCCAACACTTGCTTGATAGAAGAAATATTTAAATAGTTAGTAGCAACATCCACATATTCTACTTTTGTTGTAGACTGAGAAATATAATACTTTTTCTTACTTGTCCATGTAACAAGTCTTTCACCAAAGAAAAATGCTCCTTTGGTGGTACTCTTCCTATCATCCACATTTCCAGCCCAGTTAGCATCGGTGTATACCTTAAGTTCAAATTTTCCTTCCTTAGGATACAATAGTCCATAATATTTTGTTTTCTTCAGGTATATCAAGATCCTTTTTGTAGCAAAAATGTGTGATTCTGTAGGATTTGCAAAAAATCTAGCAACTATTCCAACAAATGCGCTATATCTAGCCTACTATGAACTACATACATTAACTTAACAATCATGGATCAGTAGAGTGTCTAATTTACCTTAGTAGTTTCATCATCTTTAGTTAGTTTACATCTAGTAGCCATTGGTGTTTGCACAAATTTAGCATCTTCCATGCCAAATGTCTTCATTACTTTCTTTATGTATTTAGATTGTGTAATGAATATACCATCATTCTACTGAATCACTTGTAATCCTAGAAAGAACTTAATCTCTCCAAACATAGACATTTCAAATTCACTTCTCATTTCATGAGAAAATGACTTATAGATTTGATCTTGTCCTCCAAATATTATGTCATCCACAAATATCTCAACAATCAAGATAGTATCATCAGAATTTCCTTTCATGTACATATTTCTATTCTCACTAGTTCTAAAAAATCCAATGCTTAGTAAATAGTTATGTGGTCTCTCATACCATGCTCTCAGTGCTTGCTTCAAACCATATAAAGCCTTATGCAATCTACATACCATATCTTTGTTATCAAGATCAAAAAATCCTTCAGGTTGTTCTATGTTGACTTCTTCTTCAAGTATTCCATTCAAAAAAGAAGATTTAACATCCATTTGGTAAACTTTAAACTTCTTATGAGCAGCATATGCAAGTAACATTCTGACTCCTTCTAATCTACTAATAGGTGCAAAGGTTTCACCATAATCTATTCCTTCCTCCTATGCATATCCCTTGTATACTAATCTAGCTTTGTTCCTTGTTACTTCTCCATTCTCATTTAGCTTGTTTCTGAATATTCACTTAGTACTAATAACATTCTTGTCTTTAGGTCGGGGTACTAAACTCCAGGTTTTGTTCTTCTCTATTTGACCTATTACCTCTTTCATTGCATAAAACTTCCAAAAATTCTGAAATAACTTTCAGTACGTTTGTGACCAAACCATAACTCATAGGGTGTCTTATTAGTGTCCTTCTTCTATTGTACTTGATTTAGAACATAAAAAGTAGTGCTAATAGCTTCTCTCCAATATGTTTGAGCAACATTCTTTTGAATCATCAGTGTTCTAGCACAATAAAAAATAGACCTATTTCTCCTTTCATCTATTCTATTTTGTTGACATGTCCTCGATGCTGAGACCTATCTTTAAATACCATTCTCATTACAAAAGTTAGTAAATTCATCAAAGATAAATTCACCACCTCTATTAGATCTCAAACATTTCAATTCTTTACCAGTTTCTTTCTCAACTTTTTCTTTATACCACTTGAACATCTTAAATGCCTCTAACTTTTCCTTCAAGAACATGACTGTCATCAATCTAGTATAGTCATCAACAAAAAGAATAAAGTATCTATCATGTAATAAATTTGAGTTCTCATACAACCACATAAGTCGGTATGCACTAACTCAAGTAATTTCTTTGTTGAATAGTCTTTTCTTTTGAAACTAGATTTAGTCATTTTATATTTTTGACATTCATGACACATAACATGATTAGGCTTAGGTAAGTTAGGCAGACATCTAACCTTTTTCTTTTTACTGATCTTAATCATGTTATCAAAATTCACATGACATAACCTTTTATGCCACAACCATGCATCTTCATCTTTCATTATCAAACAAGAAGACTGATCATTATCAAGATAAAATAGATTACCTCTGGATTCTATACCAGTTCCAACAAGTCTTCCTTCATCATCAAATATCTTCACTTTCTTTCTCTCAAAAGAAACTCAGTGGCCTGAATTGTTTAGTTGTGCCACACTTCACAAATTATAGTTCAATCCTTTTACCCAATAAGCATTTTCAAATTTGATTTTATCATTTATTAGCAGGCTTCCTTTTCCTCTAACCATACAGGGTGCATCATTACCCATTCTTACAAATCCTCCATTTTATTCTTCAAGATAATCAAATTTCTCTTCATCACCAGTCATGTGATGTGTACAACCACTATCTATGATCCATGTATCATTTCTATTAACCTTAGAGATAAGTGTTGTCTCTACATACCTTTCATCTTCTTCAGAGTCATCCTTCATTGCCACAAAAACTACCTCCACATCATCATCAGTGTCAGTATCAGTGATATCTTCTTTCTCAGCAATGTAGCACACCTTTTTGCCTTTATCATTTTTGTCTTAGTTGTCTCTATTGTAGTGTCAATAACTTTTTTTGCCTCTTCTCCCATAGCTTCCTTCACTAGATCGGTCTTTGTTTCTATCATCATCTTTCCTATCTGGACATCTAGCAGTAATATGACCAACCTCTTTATAGTTAAAACATGCTAAAGGTAATTTGCCTCTATATCTTCCTTTTCCTTAAGGTAACCTTCTAACCAGAAGAGCTTCAAGTTCATCAAGCTCATCATTGGTATTTCTATGACTATTATCATTCTTATTTCCACTACTAGATTTACCAATCTTCAGAGAAGTCATAAAAGAAGACTCAATAGATGGTACAACACTATTATCAAAATTATTTAGTTCAAAGGTTGTAAGCTTACCGATCAGATTATCAAGAGTAAGTGTATTACTTGTTGTAGACCTTGTCTCATGTATTGCAGATATTCTTATTACATAAACCAGCAATAAGGTTCTTAACACTTTTCTTACCACTGTCTCTTCATCAACTACACCATCAGATCCTCTTATAGCATGAACCACTTCTTTTATCCTGTTTGTGTATTGAACATTTTTTTAACCTTCTTTCATCTTCATGTCATCAAATCTTCCCCTCAAGCTTTCAGCTCTAGCTCTTTTGACATTCACATCACCACTATAAAATTGAGCAAGTTTATCCCACATCTGTTTAGAAGTAGTACAGGTCTTGATATCTTCAAATTTGGCACCTGAATAGGCAGCAAAAATCTCCATCATAGTAACATTATGTTCATTCCTATCTCTTATTTTATCAAGACTCAAGGGACCAGTGGGCAGTGCAAGGTAGCCATTCTCCATTAGATCTAGGGCAGAATTTCCAATTCTGAACATGTGCAGCTTTATTCTACTTTGCCATATTGTAAAGTTATCTTTGTTAAGATTTGGCACTTACCTCTTATACATTTTGAAATCTTTGTGCTGAAGTCCTTAAAACTTTGTTCCAAGAAACCAGTGAGCTCTGATAGCAATTGTTAGAATAACTGAGAGGGGGGTGAGTTAGTTATCCACAGTCCCAATCACAAAATGTATAACCAAAAACAAATTACTAAAACTTTTGTAGCTTGGTAACATAAAATAGTACTCTATCTATGTATTTACCGATTTCCAGTTAAAACATCTAATGATTACCGATCAAATCAAATATTCAATATGTAAAGTATGACAACAAACAATCATCACAGTCAACACATAACATAAGAGATTTCACGTGGAAACCCGTTAAAGGAAAACCCCTTGGGACCGGCAACCCAAAAATATTTACTCTTCTGAAGTGAGGTCAGTGAAGACCCAACCCTGTTAAAGGTTACAAACACACTGTTAAGTGTGACCTTGTTAGAGGATTTTAGACCAATCATTATCATCCAACCAGCATTCACTATGGGGTTGATAGGATAACAAATTTACACTCTATGATTGACATTACAAGACCTTCCAAGTCCACTCTGTTAAGAGATTTGTCTATTTACAATGGTTAAAATATAACATCAATTTGATCTAAATACAACACAAGTTCAATTGCAAATTATCAGATCCATTCTTAACCTCATTAAAAATCCTTTGATCAATGTATCTATTCTGTTTCAATCAATTTCCATTAACTTATTGTCACTCGGTTCTAGCTTTCTGATGCTCAGTTAACTTTGTAGTTCAATTCTCCTTAACCAGTTTGATTAGGCTTGCATGAAACTCATTCACACAAAATCTCTGTAGTTTCCTTCTTCTGGCATTCATTTCATTATGAAACTCTAGTCTCTTAAATAGACATGTAAATCATTTTAATTCTATCCATCAAATTTTGCCCCTTAATCTCCTTTGTTGATTTTTTCACTTTAACCTTCCTCGCTTGATGTGTCAATAACACATTTCAGTTTCATCCTTTAGATCTTCATTGAGTTATACTAGCCATGGATCTTCATAACAAACATTATCCATTACTCTGATATCGAGGTACTTTCCAGCTCATCAATCCTTGTTAGCTAAACTAATCATTTAGTTATTTTCTTCTTCTCAATTAACAAAGAAATGTGTTGGTGAACACAAGCTCAATTAATACTATTGTCTATATACACTACACTTTGTTGGTGTATACTAAAATGCTTCTTTAACCGACCACACTACTTTGTGCATTTTGTTCTATTCTTTCATCATAGATGAATGCAACATAATCAAATCAATAACATAATATGATAGACTCATTCATAAGTTACTTGGTGTATTCCTTATTCTCATCTGACATGTTCATCTTCCTCAATGTAGATATATATGTTCTTACATCTCTTTTCTTCCTTTCTATAGATGTATGTGTATAGTAACTTACAAGATAAGTACTGTCAAGGTTAGTTGACATCAATGACAACATATTATTAATTTAATCATCTTACATATCTAATCAGAAACTCAGTGATCTCAAATCATAGATCTTCAATGTATTTGAATCAGTTGTATTTCATCATCCTTCAGGACCTGAAACCTATAAAATCTTCAAGAAATACAAAAGGGTATCAGGATATCTAGTTTGTTCTATAACTTGTGTGGGGAGTTTGGAAGTTATAGGCCAAAATGTGTGTTGGAAGACCTAGTTAGGCCTAATAGGACTTTAGGCCTAGTTTGAAGAGATCAACTAAGGGGTGAGTGAATTTGAGGTCCTAAATACATCGAATCAAACCAAGATTTTCCAAATGGAAGTCTTCTATCCATAAAACAATGACAGACCAGTTTGACAGTAAGGTGTGAACTTGAGTGGATGATTTCATGGAAGGTTACAAGGAGAAGACACTAGTACATTTGAGGCCAAATTCTGACAACCATTTATTGGATTTGCAACACCTATTTGTCGACAATTTGACAGATGTGTCCGTTGGCAATTTTGTATTACAAATTGCAACAAAAGTGATACCCATCGATATTCTGACATACTTTTCCATCAAAACTTTCTGCATTAATAGTAACTTTACTATGGGATTTCATACTAGTATATCTATCAGAACTCTAACAAACATCTGTCAAAGAGTCTGTCGGATTGGTGAAGCCTATACAATGATTCTCTGACAGGTAAACCTGTTGGAGAGATAGCATTCACGTCACCAATATCTATTGAAAAGGGACCCTCCGATAGGAAAACCCATCGGATGTATAGCACTGTTGTCAAAATAAATATAATTGTTGTCAAAAAAGTGACATATACTCACATTAAAGATAGAAGAGCTCAAGAGACCATCATATTTGGTCTTTGTCTTTGCCCCATATACTACAAAAATGTTTTACCTTTTGTTAGCTCATCAAATGAGGGGATTCAAAATAATTTTATAGAATATTGTCATGATAACATATATTATTTAGGTTGACATTGCACAAATTTATCTACTTTGCACACTTGTAGACTACGAGGACAGTGATAAAGAAGCATATCCTCCCATGGCCTACATTAATCAAGCCACGGGAGGGGATGCTTGTTTATGGCTATCCTGGTAGTTTACACGTGTGTGAAATAGATAAATTGATTTGACATCAAACTAAAATATTGTATGTTATACATGAAAATATCATCCATTAAATTCTTTCAAATTGCCGCATTTGATGAGCTAATGAAATGTAAAACATTTTTTCATTAATATGGACCAAAGATAGATACCAACTATAATGGTCTCTTAATCTCTGCTATCTTTAGTCCTAGCCACTGGGTAAGGCCTGGAAGACTTATACCTATCAATCATCGAGAATAATCACCACCTTGCCTTTATGTAAACTGCATAGTATCAAATATAAGAGAAGGGAGAAAATATGAATGGATAAAAGAAATGAAAGAGAAAATAATATTGTCTTGTTTTTTACCTTCTCCTAATTGATCCTAGTCTCACAAAAGTAACTTTATACAATCACTAGAACATTTTGTGCATGGATGAGAAATAATATCCAAATTTTCTAGATTATGAGAAGAGTTATGATTTGAGGCCAAATAAGGGATATTTGTGAAGGTTTTATAGATGTAGGTTACTAAATCATCTTCTCTACACTAGTACTCAATATGGAAACCCTCATATGTATATAGCCACTCTAGAAAATTTCCACATCTAGCAAATCTCCACAAAAATACCTTCTCACCTCCACTACATATACATCTTCTTAGTATCTAAAAAATCTCAATCATTGATTTCCATCATTTTTTCAGCATCTTCATGGACTGAGACCTTAAATTATTGGGCTTCTCTTTATTTCGTGAATAGTTTAACATTCTATACTTAATAGGGCTAACCATGTGAAGGTGGAAGCTCATCTGGACCCTCCTATGAGCCTCTTATGACCCTTTACAACATTTTACAACCTCTAAGATGTATTCTTAGGGATCGTAAAGGGTCATAAGGGGTCCTGGGACACAATAGGTGAGAAACATAAATGTAGGCATCATGGTCATAATTATTTCTAGACACAACATAATTGAGTGGTATACCCAGACAATGTGAAGCAACCACTACTCCTCTGGTTCCATGTCAACACTGCGGGATCCAAAAACCATAGATAAGGAATAAATTTATAGAGCGGAGGAGGGCCATAATGATCAAAATCATTATGGCCCTCCTTCGCTCTCTAAATTTATTCCTTATCTATGGTTTTTGGATCTCGTAGTGTCGACTTGGAACTAAGGTAGTAGTGGTTTATTTGCATCATCTGGGTATAACACTCAATTATGTTGTGTCTCCAAAACATTATGACCATGAATCCTACATTTATGTTTCTCAATTGTTCTAATATCTACATCATAGTTTGTAGTTGTTGCAACAGAAGAGCATCAGGTGCTAGCTTCAGCACAATATGATCACTAGATAGGTCTATATGTTTTATGGAACACCTATCCACAACAAAATGGGAAGACATATTTTTAGTATGGGCATGGATCCTTTGGCAATTAGCTTCATAATAAATGAAGTAGATGAGAGTTGATAAATTAGCTTCCCAAGAAATATCTCATAAATGAACTATGTATACCCCAATTCCTGTGCCCTCGATGCATACCTAAATGATATATTTGAAACAAAAAGGATAAGGCTTCAAGAAGTTAATTTTGCAAACCTGAAACAACAAGCGTAAGGCTTAAAGAAGTTATTTAGTAAGAAACTAAATTTTGATTTTCATTAAATAATTATATATGTAGACAGAGATTGCCACTATATATTTTTGAAATATTTAATTTATATATTTTTTACATATATTATGTATAGGACATTATGATGGTTATCACATATGGGGATTTATTGATACCGAGTTATTTATTTCATTAGGATACATAGGTAAGTTAATTTATTTTTCAAAACATGTGTACATGTATTTTTCTAAAGCTTAAATGTATATAACAACATGGGTAAGGCTTAAAGAAATTATTTAGTAAGAAACCAAATTTTGATTTTCATTAAATAATTATATATGTAGAGAGATTGCCAATATATATTTTTGAAATATTTAATTTATATATATTTTAAATATATTATGTATAGGACATTACAATGGTTATCATATATGGGGATTTATAGACACCTAGTTATTTATTTCATTAGGATACATAGGTAAGTTAATTTATTTTTCAAAACATGTGTACATGTCTTTTTCTAAAGTTTAAATGTATATTACAAAAATAAATATTTTTTCTTGTTAGATAAAATATTCTAACATAGAATTTGTGTATTCTTGTAGGGACCCCTCGAGCATGTAGAGGATTGGATGAGGGACTAGGTGGTGAGGGTGACTTGAGTTAGACTTTAATATTGTAGATACATTTCTATGTCGTGGATCTAAATTTATATGTTGTTGATATATGTCTAGATACATTGTTAATATATTTATATGTTTTTTATAAAGAAAAGTAGTAAGAGGGTGCTAGCCCATGGAACAAAGGACTAGGAGCACATTAATAGAACATTAATTGCACTAGTCTGAGAGTAGATAATCAATAGAAAAATATTGTCCAGTCTACCTCTATCAAAGACAAACTTAAAGATCATCTTGGGACAAGCCCCCATAAAAGCTGCAAGCTTTAACCAAAAAAAAAAAAAAAGGACCAAAGTGAGCCCTTTAAAATTTTCAACAATCAACCGATCACAAGAAGAAAAGAAACTAAAAGAGAGAGACACTTTCATCACCATAAAATAGAAGAAGCAAGCTCAGGCCACAAATAGCCTATCCATCTTTCTCTATCAAAAAAGAAGGTCCAAAAACTACAACACCTCTAGCCCAGACCAACGCTGTCAAAGATATTCCAACCCACTGTAAACTCCTTGTCCACCTCTATAGGAAAAGGGTCCACCTCTATAGGAGCAAAGAGGAAAAAGATCAAAATAACAAGTCCAAAGTTGTAACATATCCTTCCATTAGTACGAACACAAGAGGTAGCCTAGAAAAACTCCTCCTCAATAGGAGTCTCCTCCACCTCCAAGTTTCTAAACACAATCTCCACCTCAATAGGAGACTACTCCACCTCCATAGAAGGCTTCCACCACTCCTTCACAAGAATAGCACCCACACTCAACAACTCTTTTATCTAGCAGCAAGCCACCTCAAAAGGCTGAGCTTCCATTGCAAAAGGAGCTTCCACCTCGATAGGAAGAAAAATGAAAGATTGAAGGAGAGTGACCTTCAGAAACCACTTAACCCTTAAGTGAAACCCCACCACAAAAGGGGGCTGCACCACAGAGTGGAGATGGAGGACATATTTATATGTTGTGGACATTGATCTATTTAGTATATTTCTATGTTGTGGATCTACATTTAGATATTCTTGATACATTTCAAAATACATTGTTGATTCCCTTTCTATGTTGTGGACATTGATATTTGATCTACATGTGTTTAGATATAGACATTTACATGGACTCAATTTGAAAGATTAATTTATCATGTATTAAGATGGCATATTTAAATTTGAATTAATGACATATATCAGTAATTTAAATATTGACTTGGTATTCTTAACATCAATGATATTTATATTTAAAAATTTTATCGCAATCAAATTTGCATATTGTAAGAATTTGCAAATAGCAAAGATTGAACCAAGGATCTAGAGGTTGAAGAAAAGCAAAAGAGAGAAAATATGAATGCAATGATGGATTGAATAGATCCAATTAATTCACCTAGAATGATTGATTGATGAATAAATTAATGTTGTGAAATGATTACATAATAGGCATCCTTATATAGAAAAGGCAATAAGAGACAATGATAAGGAGCTAATAAGCTATCTCCTATGCTAGGTGTAATCACATGTCCACCAAATGTGGATCATCCTCCATTATGCCATAAAGTATGTGCAATGGATTAGGATGATAATGTGATAAGAGCACGAAAGGTGGATCTCACACACAACAAGGTATGTGAAGACAACTATCACACCAAAAGTGGAATTTCACCTACACCATGTGCTTAATAGATGTGCACACTCCTAGGCATCTCAATCACAAACTACTATGCAATGCATTATCCTAACTAAGATTAAGTAAAGTGTAATTAGGAATAATTAATTACACCAACACCCCCCCACAAGTGCAACTTAGGGGAATGCACTTAAACTCACAATGCAAGATGGGTCCCAGCTACTAGGCCATGTTAGGTACCCATGTACAAAATGCAATACATGAAATACATAACTCTCATAAAGTGGAGAAAGAGGGAAAACCTTATGGGAAAAACCCTCCCCCAAAAAGAGAGAAGAAAACAAGATGCATGGATGGATGGAGTGCTCAAGACACCCCAAAGAACTACATACATCATGTATATACAAAGAATTATCCCCCCATAAGAAGGATAGTTGGAGACATGATATCCCCCCCATAATGAAGAAGCTCCCATGTTGATGAAGAGTACCTACAAACAATAGATAAGCCAATGCTTACAAGAAACATGTCTCCCCTTGAGAAGAAATAGATACATCAAATGATGAAGAAGCCAATCCTTGTGCAAATGGAATGAGGAAGAAGATGTAGGTCTCCATGCATGAATCTTTGAAGACTGAATAGGTCTCTCCAAACTCAAGGAATCTATCACCTCATGTGACAAATCAAATGAAGAAGGAGAAGAATCAAGAACACCAATCTCCAAATAAGGTGAAGAAGTATCCCCAACTATGATGAAACTATCATCAAAGGAAAGATAAACCCCCTCATGTATGTCTTCCAAATCTGCATCATGAGAATCAACAAATGTTGAAGATGCATCCAAGTAGTCATCACACTCTGCAAGATCTGAAACACTATGATCATCCTATTGAATAGTAGAGCCCATGTCTGAAGAAGAAAAAGGTGGAGGAGTAGGAAGATCAACACTTGTCTCAACAAAAAAATGATTCAAGTACCCAAAATTCTCCCCATAATTATCCCTTGGAAAAGTGATGGGTACATCATGTATATCATCATCATTATCAACAAAATTAGAAAAAGAATACAAGTGGGATGTATGATCAACAACTCCCATAGCTATGACATCTCTAGTCTCCATGTCCCTAATGTAGACATAATCATGAGTGAACTCAACAATTTTACCTTGTGCCCCATGTTTAATTTGATCAATAGAAAGGAGATTAGTGGTCAAGGCTAGTGCACAAAGAACATCATTAAATGTCTCCTCTCCCATTGAAATAGAAGCTTTCCCACAAACTCTCATGAATGTGTTGTTACCCATCAAAATATTAGGAGAATTACAAGGCTCAATAGAAGAAAACATATCCATAGAAGATGTCATATGATGTGATGCACCTGAATCAAGAATCCATTTACCCTACTCAGGATGTGTGGAAGCCAACACTGCTTGTCCTTTACCTTTATCTTTGAATGATGATTGAGATGTAGAAGCTACCAAATGTGTAGAAGAAGGAGCAAACACTGATGAGGGCAACTTAATGTTGTGTTTCTGAATAATGTGAGTTAGCTCATCAATCTTCTTTTGAAAACACTTATGCTCATCATGTCCTAACTTTTGACAATATGCACATTTATCTCTCTTTCTTCTAGATGATTCCTCTCTTGAAGAGGACTTGGATTCGGTGCTTTTTGGTGAAGAAGATTCATTACCTTTGTCATGAGGCTTAGGATCCTTATGTTGTTTCTTTCATTTTCCATTAGAAGCCTTTGAAGTAGACTCACTTGCAATCAATGCTTGATGTGTGGAAGGCTTCAACTGATCCACGTGTGCCAACTTTGCTTGTTCCCTTGTGAGTTGCACTGCAAATTCATCAAGAGAGGGAAATTTGTATGCACTACCAACAGCATCCATAGTAGCATAGAATGTAGAAACAAGGATAGAATAATCAAGACCAAGCTTGGAAAGAATAGAAAAGATCAATTGTTCATCCCCTTTAACAATGCCACATGAAGAAAGCTCCAATCTAATAGAATTGAACTTAGAGAAAAAGTCTTGAATATTGTGAAAATCACTAGGATTAAAACCTATGAGATCATTCTCTAATCTAAATTTTCTCATCCTATTAGGTTTACCAAAGAGTCATTCCAATGTGACCCAAGCATCATGAGGATGTGTGGAAGATGCAATATGAAAGAGCATGTCACGAGAGACAGATGATCTAAGAGAGCCAAGTGCTTTATCCCTTCGATCAAACCATTTTCACCTTTCTACAACACCTAATTGAGGTTCTTGATCCTGCCCAAGAGTCATTCTAAGCAATCCAAGACTCAACAAATGATCACTTAAAGAATCTTTCCATTCATGGTAGTTATATGGAGTGAGGATTTTAACCTTTGAATTATCCATATTGCAACCAAATAATGACTGATAATTACTGATAACTCCTTCAAATGACTGATGCAAATCAGAAAATTGAAATCCAAAGATTAACCAAGTGTAATTATAGCCACAAAATGAACTATTTATGAAAGTGATATGTCTACCCAAAATCACTCAAATCTGATTGTAGATCTCAAAATTAGATGAAAAATCATGCACTTTCAAAAAAAAATTCACCTCAAAATGTTACCGTAGGTGCCCAAACGAAGCCCTGGAAGTTGTAGAAATCAGGAACAAACAGGAATAGTCAACAAGATCTGAAATTTCTAAAAAATCAGGCTATGAAAATTCAAAATCAACACCACCACTAGAAATCTTAGGAAATTCAACCCAATTTCAAAAAAAATTGCACCCGATTTTTAGCCCCGATGACCAAGTTATGGCCTCTCAAAGTTGGACTGTCAAATCAAAAATGCATATGGTGAAGGCAGAGAATTTTTTAACCTTGCTGATGTCAGTGATGCATGGGGTTAAATTTGACAGTTTAGAGACCATAAAAAAAACCCAATTTTGCTTGTGTTGACAATTATATGGCCATCAAATTTAGCATTAGGAAAAGATGATGTCAGCACAGAAACTACACCCCTTGGTGATGTGGTTGATGACACTAGGATGCTGACATGGTAGTTCATACTAATAAAATCACTAATGACATCACCTTGCTGACTGTGCACTAGTGTGGGGTCACAAGCAGTGAGGTGGCGATTGAAACTCCGTTGAGGTGGCGTCCATGTTGGATGCTTAGGTGGTAGCTTCTGGCACCACAGGGCAATGATGGGGCTTGCAAGTGTCTCACATGGTGGAGTCTTCATTTGTCGCATGTGGCACTATGAGTAGGCTTCCACATGGCGGTGGTGGGAGATTGACTGCATCGAAGCAGATGTGCCCAAGCAGTGCGTCAACGGAGCCCACTAGAGGAGGGGACTGCAATGCTAGAAGAGCCGTTTTGGTGGTGGCACTAGGGTTTAATCCCACATGGGGCTCATTGGGCCTTTTAAAGCCCTAAATATATGAAAACACCTGTATTAAAACCAAATAAGTAGTCTTGGCTCAAGCCGGGGCTGCTGCTTGCTTGACGTGAGCACAGGTTATGTACCTTGATGATGTCAACAATGTGTGAACAAAGAATATTCTCTATTGCTTGCAGAGTATACAGGACATGTACCAATCTCGAAAAAGCAAATTTTTACAAAAAAAATTCCAAAAATTATTGCAGAATAAAAAAATAAAATTTTATTTTTTAAAAAAAAATCATACTGCAAAGGTGCAGATTGGGTCGTACGGTCTGATTTGCAAAATAATTTTGCATCGATTCTAACTTTCACTGAATATGGGTGAGTTTATAGTCGATCTTAACCGAAACAGCCTCCCAGATGTAATGGTTAGGTCAGATCTACTCCAAGATGCCTCTACCGCATGTTGGTTCCCAGATCTGAGATTTAGACCTTCAAAGCTTGCATCAAGATCTCTTCAAATCAGCTGATCTAAACACTCCAATGGCTCTGATAGCATGTAAGAATTTTCAAAAAGAAAATATTGAACCAAGGATCTAGAGGTTGAAGAAAAGCAAAAGAGAGAAAATATGAATGCAATGATCGATTGAATAGATCCAATGAATTCACCTTCAATGATTGATTGATGAATGAATTAATGTTGTGAAATGATTACATATGATGCAGGAGCATCCTGGGTGTAAGAGCAATCTTGCATCACCCAAAAATATTTCTATTTTTATATTCAATAAGGGCTATTTTGTGCAGAGCTGCTATTTATGGAAAGTTACTATTTTTGGTAATTTTCATATGTGCTCAGAATGATCTGATTTCTTTCTTGGAGGTTCATTTTGGTCATATAAGTCTGCCAGTAAAGTTTCATTGCCAGATCAAGTGTATATTGGAAGATATTGAAGATTTTCAGTATTGGTAGCACGGTACAGAAACATTGAACTCAGTTTTGAAGGCTTTAGAGGCCCTGGACGAGGTCAAAAATTTGGGTGACGAGAGCTTGCACCGGTCAAGTCTGTATAGCGCTTCGTGACATTTTTGAAATGGGGTTATAATAGCCGATCGTGTCAACTGGTGATGACTTATGGTCTTCGAAAGTTGGGCCACCTGAAATGGCAAAAAATAATTTTCTTCAAAATTTTTGTTCAGGTTTCAAAGGTTATCTTGAGCCGACTATGATGTAATAAAATGTAAAATAAAATAATTCTAAGTTTGGTCGGCCTTATTGGCTAAAATTCTGGAACCTTCCCAGACGGTGGAGATTGCCTATATAAAGAAAGCTGTATTATTGTCTTAGGCAGTTCAGGGTAATAGTTCGAGGCTTTGTCCTATAGAATATTGTAAGGGAATGCCCATGTGGCTTTGCATATTGTAATTCTGAAAGTTTGTAATTCCACATTTGTGGAGATAATAAGAAGCCAATTTTTTGTTCTTGCATATTGTTGTTGTTTCTCTATTTCTGTTATGTGTTTGTTGTATTAAGGGGAGCACCCTTCATCAGGTGGTATCAAAGCAGGATTTCTTGACTGTGTAAATAGATCACCGACTGTGAGGCAGTTTGCACTAGGACCGTGGCTAGGGTTTCAGTGCGCATCACGAAAATGCCTCCACGAAGGGAACGTGGTAGAAGAGCTGGTGTTATAACACCTGAGGTTAGAGAGTTGCAGAGACAAGTGCGACCATTGCAAGAAGAGATTCGCAGAGGAATGAATCTTAATGTCAGAGATGAAAGCGAGGATGAAGCCGAAGAAAAATATCAAGAAGGAGAAGCTGAAATTGTGAACCAGGAGGAAGAAAGACTTTTTCGGGCGATTTCCAAGATTGGAAAAAGACCTAAGATTGAGGTTCCTACATTTTCTAGAAATCTTAACCCAGAGGAATTGATCGACTGGATCAATGAATGTGAGGAATATTTTGAGTATGAAGATGTTGAGGATATTGATAGGGTCAAATTTGTGAAGGCTAGACTGAAAGGTCATGCGAAGATCTGGTGGCAAGAAATTCAATTGGAGTGAAATAGAAGAGGGAAAGATAAAATCACAAGATGGGATCGGATGGTGGAAAAATTGAAGCCACAGTTCATTCCTGTTGATTATGAGCTTGACCTACTGAAGAAAATGCAAAGTTTTAAGCAAGCAAGAAAATCTGTTCAGGAGTATACAAAGGAGTTCTATCAACTTCTCATCAGAACAGGCCATGCAAAAGCTGATAAGGAGAAAGTTGCCTGATACCTTAATGGGTTAAGGCCAAGCATCCAGGAGGAGTTGAATCTGGTTCGAATGAATAGTATTGAAGAGGCATACCAGTTTGCCCTAAAAGTAGAGGAAAAGCTGAACAAGAAGTTTGAGAGCAGATAAAATAGAAGAGGTCACGGTGGACGATCTGGTGGATGATCATATGGTGGCCGAAATGAAGATCTGAAAAAGAAGGATGAGGCCAGTAGTAGTCAGAATCAGTGAGGAAATAATTCCAATCGCTTCCAGGATCAGAATAATAGAGATCAGAGAGGAAGAGGAAGAGGAAAAGGATCTGAAAGAGGTGGCTTCCGTGGAACATATTTTCACTGTGGAGAAGAAGGTCATAGGGCATTTGAATTTCCTTAGCACCAAGGAAGAATAGATAAGAGAAATGAAGGCCAGGCCAGAGTTGCACATGTAGATGAAGATGCCAGATCATCAAATTCTGAAGATGCTGAAAGAGGAGAAACGTTGATTAACAGAAGAGTCCTGTTGAGTGGTGAGAATGAACCTGAGCAAAGAAGGAGCCTATTTCACACCAGGTGCAAGTGCGAAGGTAAATGTTGTGATGTTATTATTGATAGTGGAAGCACTGACAATTTGGTGTCAGAAGAGATGGTGACAAAGTTGAAGCTCAAGAGACAGAAACACCCACATCCATATCAGATTGCTTGGGTACAGGATGACCACAAGGTCATGGTCAATGAACAATGCCTAGTGAAGTTCAAGATCGGTGGGTACCAAGATGAGGTACTATGTGATATCATCTCTATGGATGCATATCATATGTTATTGGGTAGATCGTGGCAGTTGACAGATGTGCTGTACACGATGGCCATGCGAATACCTATTCCCTGACAAAGGATGGAGTGCGGCATAAGCTAAAGCCATTGAAGGAGACCGAAGAAAAGGTATGTGGTAATGCAAGGATAACTTTTGTTGATGGAAGAAATTTCCTAGATGGTATGAGGCATGAGCATGTATGTTTTTCTTTAATTCCAAAAGCTGGTAAAGAGGAAGTAGAAGATGTTCCTGTAGAAGTTGTAGATTTGTTGAATGAGTTTCAGGATATTGTATCCGATAACGTGCTTGATGGATTACCACTGGTCAGAAAGATTAGTCATCAGATGGACTTGATTCCAGGAGCAAGTTTGCCGAATAAGGCAGCACACAGAATGACACCTGCAGAAAGTGAGGAGTTGAATAGACAAGTACATGAACTGTTACAGAAAGGTTTGATCCGTGAGAGCCTGAGTCCCTGTGTTGTACCAGTGGTATTAGCACCAAAGAAGAATGGAGAATGGAGGATGTGTACAGATTCCAAGGCAATAAACAAGATCACAATCAAGTACAGGTTTCCATTGCCACGAATGGATGATATTATGGACTGTTTGAGTGGAGCTATGTATTTCTCAAAGATAGATCTGAAGAGTGGATATCATCAGATTCGGATCAGAGAAGGAGATGAATGGAAGACTGCCTTCAAGACAAAGGAAGGACTGTATGAGTGGTTACTCATGCCTTTTGGGCTAACCAATGCACCGAGCACTTTCATGCGGCTCATGAACGAGGTTGTGAAAGAATTTCTAGGTAAGTTTGTCATTGTTTACCTAGATGATATTTTGATCTTTAGTAAGACATTGGCTGAGCATATGATGCATATTCGTATGGTATTTGAGAAGTTGAGAGAAGAGAAATTGTTGATTAATTTGAAGAAGTGCAGTTTTGTGAAGAAAGAGTTGGTGTATTTGGGATTTGTAGTTTAAGCAGAAGGTCTTAAAATAGACCTAGAGAAGGTACAGGCTATCCTTGAATGGCCTACTCTGAGGAGTGCTACTGAGGTAAGATCTTTTCATGGTCTAGCTAGCTTTTATAGAAAGTTTATCAAAAATTTTAGCAGTATTTGTGGACCCTTGACTGAAACAATGAGAGGGGATAGAAAAGAGTTTAAGTGGACTAATGGGGCAGAAAAGAGTTTTCAATTGTTGAAATGAAAAGTTATAGAACAACCTGTTTTAGCACTTCCAGATTTTAATAAGGTGTTTCAAGTAGATTGTGATGCTAGTGGTACTGCAATAGGAGCTGTTATGAGCCAAGAAGGTAAACCTGTTGCTTATTTCAGTGAGAAGTTAAATGATGCCAAGAGGAAATATTCTGTTTATGATCAAGAATTTTATGCTATAATTCAAGCATTAAAGAAGTGGAGACATTATCTGCTTCCTAAGGAGTTTGTTTTGTATACTGATCATCAAGCTTTACAATATTTGAATAGTCAAGGAAAATTGAATCAAAGGCATTTGAAATGGGTTGAGTTTTTGCAGAGTTATATATTTGTTTTGAAACACAGGAGTAGAAAGTCTAATAAGGTTGTAGATGCTCTTAGCAGAAGGCAACTATTGCTGACAAAAATACAGATTGAAGTGGTTGGGTTCAAGGAACTCAAGAATTTGTATCCAGAGGATCCTGATTTTGGTGAAGCTTGGAAAGCTTGTACAGAACCTGTTACTCTAGATAGGATGAAATGGCTAGATTTCATCATCCAGGATGATATGCTATTCAAAGGGAGTCAATTGTGCATTCCACAAAGTTCTATGAGGGAGAATCTCATCAAGGAGAAGCATAGTGGAGGATTGGCTGGACATTTTGGTCGTGATAAAACCATTGCTTTGGTTGGTGAGAATTATTATTGGCCACAATTGTAGCAAGATGTGAAGAAGTTTGTACAGAGTTGCAGAGTATGTCAGATGGCGAAAGGAGTGAAGCAGAATACAAGGTTGTATCAGCCATTACCTGTACCAGAGAAGCCTTGGGAGGATATCAGCATGGACTTTGTTCTGGGTTTACCGAGGACTCAGCGGGGACATGATTCAATTTTTGTGGTGGTTGATAGATTTTCAAAGATGGCACATTTCATTCCCTGCAAGAAGACTAATGATGTTGTTCATGTAGCAGAATTGTTTTTCAGAGAGTTAGTGAGACTTCATGGTTTGCCAAGGACCATAGTTTCAGATCGGGACACTAAGTTTGTTGGATATTTCTGGCGTACATTGTGGAAGAAGTTAAAGATAGATTTGAAGTTTAGTTCATCACATCATCCATAGACGATGGACAGACAGAGGTGGTGAATAGGAGTTTGGGAAATTTGCTGAGATGTTTGGTTGGAGATACGCCAACAGGATGGGATTTGATTTTACCACAGGAAGAATTTTCATACAATAATTCTGTCAACAGGAGCACTGGTAAATCACCATTCCAGATTGTATATGGAAGTAGTCCAAGAAATGCATCTGAATTGAGGAAGATAGATAAAGGAGAAATAAGTAGTGTTGAAGCTGAGGATTTTGCAGAACACTTGAAGAACATCCATGGGGAGGTGAGGAAGCGTATTACCAAGATGAACGCACAGTATAAGGCTAAGGTAGATGAGAAAAGGAGGTATAAGGAATTTCAAGTTGGTGATGAAGTCATGGTTCATTTGCGGAAGGAGCGGTTTCCAGTTGGTACATATAACAAGCTGAAAATGAAGAAGTTTGGACCATGTAGGATACTGAAGAAACAGATTCAGGAAATGCATATGAGGTAGAATTGCCTACTGAGCTAAATATTTCACCAGTGTTTAACATTTCAGATCTGACAGAGTATCATGAAGGAGGTGTTGAAGATGAGATCACAGCAGCACAGTGGAGTATTCCAATAACCAGTTCAGATATCAAGGAGATTGAAGACATACTGGATAGTCGTGTTGGCAGAAGCACAAGGAACAGGACATATGAAGAGTATTAGGTCAAATGGAAAGGATGACCTATTGAAGATTCCTCATGGCTAACAAAGGAGGAGGTTAACCATCTTGGTTTTCCTCTGCACACCTAACTCGTGACAGGTCACTTCTCAAATTACCCTGGGTGTCTGATGTAGGAGCATCCTAGGTGTAAGAGCAATCTTGCATCACCCAAAATATTTCTATTTTATATTCAATAAGGGCTATTTTGTGCAGAGCTGCTATTTATGGAAAGTTACTATTTTTGGTAATTTTCGTATGTGCTCAGAATGATCTGATTTCTTTCTTCGAGGTTCATTTTGGTCATATAAGTCTGCCAGTAAAGTTTCATTGCCAGATCAAGTGTATATTGGAAGATATTGAAGATTTTCGATATTGGCAGCAGGGTACAGAAACTTTGAACTCAGTTTTGAAGGCTTTAGAGGCCCCGAATGAGGTCAAAAATTCGGGGGTGACGAGCGCTTGCGCCGGTCAACTTTTGTAGAGCGCTTCGTGGCATTTTCAAAATGGGGTTATAATAGCCGATCGGGTCAACTGGTGATGACTTATGGTCTTTGGAAGTTGGGCCACCTGAAATGGCGAAAAATAATTTTCTTCAAAATTTATGTTTAGGTTTCAAAGGTTATCTTGAGCCGACTATGATGTAATAAAATGTAAAATAAAATAATTCTAAGTTTGGTCAGCCTTATTGGCTAAAATTCTGGAACCTTCCCAGGCGGTGGAAATTGCCTATATAAAGAAGGTTGTATTATTGTCTTAGGCAGTTCAGAATAGTTCTGGGTAGTAGATCTGGATATTGATTCGAGGCTTTGTCCTACAGAATATTGTAAGG